>CADDIJ020002745.1:0-31273 GCA_902809745.2 Tetradesmus lagerheimii | reverse complement strand
CAGCTCGGGGTCTGACGCAGCGTTGCCGCCGGCAGGAGACACCAGCCAGGTGAACCTGCAGCAGTAGCAGCAGCAGCAGCAACAGTACAGTGGCACATCAGCAGCTCAGGGTGTGAGGCAGCGTTGCCGCCGGCAGGAGACACCAGCCAGGTGAACCTGCAGCAGCAGCAGCAGCAGCAGCAGCAGCAGTGCGGCACATCAGCAGCTCGGGGTCTGAGGCAGCATTGCCGCCAGCAGGAGACAACAACCAGGTGAACCTGCAGCAGCAGCAACAGCAGTGGCACATCAACGGCGCACGAGTCTGGGGAGAACACATGTTGCAGCATGCGCTCCTTCAAGCAATCACCGTTCTTATAGCTACACAGGCTGCTGTAACCATTGTAGCCTTACCTCTCCCAGACTGCGGGCAGCAGTGGCACCATCTCCCCCTGCAGATCCCTCGCCATTGCTGCCAGCAGGTCAAACATGGGAGGCAGCGACAGCGGCGCATCAGGCCGCAGGCTGGCCAGCAGGATGGACAGCACCTGGCGACAAAGACATACAGCAGCAGCAGCAGCAGCAGTGGCACAAAGTGTCAGCACGCACAACAGCCGCAGGTCCATAAGAACAACCAAGCACCAGAGAGAAGGCAAGCAGTGGTCCAAGCTGCTGCAGGCGATATGCATGCGGCTGCAATACCTGCTGCAGTGCTGCATGCGTGCTGTTGCTGCTTTCGCTTGTCTGTGCATCAGTGCTGCACCTGTACCAGCTGGTGTTCTTTAGCTGATAGCAGCAGACCACAACAGCTGCATACACAGCATACACCATTGAAGCTTGCATGCTGCCACAGCTGCCACTGCAGCCGATGCTGCTACTGCTGCTGCTGCTGCTACTGCTGCGGCTGCTGTTAATGATGTTGACTGCCTCCTCATCTGGCGCATCTGCTGCTACTGGTGCTGTTACTACAGCTGCTACGGCTACTACTGCTGCTACTGCTGCCGATGCTGCTCAATTGACTGACGCACCTGCTGCTTGTGGTGCAGCAGCAGCGGCAGGCTCTGCGCCAGTGGCCGCAGCTGCCGCTCTGCTGCCAGCCAGCCTGCTGCTGCATTCAGCTCGCGCCACCTGCAGAAACAGCAATAACATATGGATGAATACACGAGTGATGTGATCAGCATCAACTGCACATGGGGTGGAATGTCTCACAATGCAGTGTACAGGCAGTGTCATGGCCGGGCATGCTTCTGTTGCTGAAAAGGCACCTCCGCTGCTGCTTCACAGCATCTATAGCACTACTGCTGCTGCCAGATGCACCAATGATGACAGCACTGCCAGTGTGTTGGTTCCCTTAATCCCCTACTATGACGCATGGCACATGTCATTGTAACAGCTCTATAACAGCTTTATAACAGTGTTATAGCACCAGGAAACAGTCAGTGGCCTGCTGCTCACTCTGTGAGGCTCTCCTGGAAGAAGCAGGAGGCGCCATGCAGCGGTGCACTGCGCACCCTGCCAACACGCCTGTACACATCAACATCAACCTGTGGCAGCAGCAGCAGCAGTGCAGCCAATGCACAAGGTATGAGTTGTATTACTTAGCTTGATATCTGTTGCTTTCGTTGATAGTGGCTGCAAGTGCAGCTGCAGTGCCAGCAAGATGCAGCAGGGGGACCATGCGCAAGGCAGCCAGACATGACCTGTTGAGCTTCTACACAAGCACCATCAACTGCATGATGCATAACTGCATGGTGCTGTAATATTACACAGACACTACTATATACTCATGGGCTCCTATAGTCTGTTGTTTTCTGTGATGCTGCTGCTGTTGACAAGCCTGGCGGCAGCAGCAGCAGCGGAGCAGCAGCCAATAGGCTGCCCAGTGAACTTGCAGCATCTCGCGCTGCAGTTGCGCACCTCATCGATACGCTGGCTGACTGTTTTGAACCTGTGCCGGTTTGGGGCCCTAACTTTAGCCTGTGGAGCCTGCTCTTCCTGTTCTGAGTCTGACATGACTGCTGTTCAGTGTGCCGGGAACGTCCTTGTGATCAGATAGGCGTGCGAACGTTTCGCAGACAGTATAGTATATTTTTGTTCATGATAGCTGCCGCGTCAAGCCACAAAAGCGTATGCTGCAGTGCCCTGTCGGCAGTACGTGACGGCAGAGCTGCTGCAGCCAATTGAAAAGCTAGACAAAGATACCTTTCATCACGCTCGCATGTGATCAACGCATGCTGCTCTTCGCGGACAGGCAACACCATTACACACTAGGTCTCAGGCAGTGTCACTAGGTCACCAGATGACAGCCAGGAGCGTGCAAGCCCAAACGCGCTGCACCCACAACTGTGCATAGGTAACGCATGAGAACTGCTCGAAGGTCGACATCACAGCACTTGAAATAGCACGACTGCCAACAGATGGCCGTTGAGCACAGCCATTTTGATGCAATCCCAATGGCAGTAGCTGCAGGTACCATCCCTCAGGCCCGACAAAACAGCAGCAGGCTGCTGAAGGCACTGCATACAAGCAGCAATATAACAACAACCAAACCAGCGTTCAAACTCCCATTTCAAGTTTGCTGGCATCATGGGCCAACTTGTTGATGGCCAGCCTGACTGTCAGGACACTGGCGCTACTTGCGTGCATGCGTTGATTGGCGAGGCCGTGTGGTGTGATCCTGGTGGCACAAAGTGTATCAGTGTAACACATATTGTGCGTAGATGCTGGCATGATGGTTGATTCGTGGCTCCAGCAGCAGCATACACAAAGCAAGCAACACGCCTGCAGCACTGCTCAGCACTGCTGCAGGCACAGCGCTGTCAGTGGCGACTTCACAGCGCACATAACTTCACACACAAGTATTTTCATGACCTGCACGGTATGCTATGAACTCTGTGTGGAACTTCTTAGCAGAAAGCAGTGCACACACACATACATACACAAGCAGCTGACTTCACATGCAGCCTGCAATGTTCTGAGTGGGAATTTCACATATGCATGAGACCGCAGCTCTGAGACTCAGCGAGTTTAGCACGCAATGCATGTGAGTTTTGGCAAAACACACCAGCCTTGACTTGCTGTAAATATAGTATGACCAAGTCAGCTGACATAACATGCATGTTACAGCATATGCTGTCAAGGCAAGTCCACAGAACCTCTGACTCACACTGCTGTGCCGCAGTCGAGCAAATACGTTTGGCTGACGTGATATGAGGCACATTCTGTGTGCTGAGAATGGCAGGTTGGCCAGCCACGTATCATAACATCACACATCAGTGCAGGCAAACAGGTCACTGCAGGACATGGTAGGTCAGCATCAGCTTCAGGCCAGCAGCAGCCATCAAGACCGCCGGGGGGTCCAAATAAAAGGCGGGAAAATAACATGCCACTCCGCAACAAAAGCAACAATTGCTGATGGTAGGCCAGCAGAACAATGCAAACAACGTGACGTACAACGAGCCATGTATCGGGGCTGGACTTGGTTGGAAAGTAAATCAATGCACCAGTGCAGGCCTACATATGATACACCAGCAGTGCTGCTTTACGCAGAAACCGTGCTGTTAGCGCCAAACTTGTAGTACATCGGAACACGGAGCAAAAGTGTGATAGTATTAGATGCATCAGCACTGGCAGAACACGGAGCAGAAGTAGAATAGTATCAGATGCATCAGCACTGGCAGTTGTGTTGATCCATCTGTTGGTCACTACTGCTGGTATCATCAAAACTGCTAGCCCTTCAACAGCCAGCCGGCCTGCGTGGCGCACACGTGTGCATGCCCGGACTGGGACCCATGATAATGTGGAAGATCTCAGACACTTCCTTTTGGAGTGCCCTGCATATGACCACTTGCGTGATGCTCATCAGAGTATATTCTGTCCTGATGGCACCACCAATCGTTGTGCTGATGAGATGGTGTCGCGTGTTCTAAACTGTGCAGATCAAAAGAGCTTGGCTGTTGTTGTATACCAGATGTGGTTGTATCGCTCGGTGCTGTTAGGGTTATCGCCTGACCACACCAGCGTACCAATCCAGCCAGAGGGCTATGTCCCTTCAGATGACACCCTAGACGCTGTTGCCTCTAGCCCATAAGACTTTGACATTTCCTGACAAATTTCACATGCATTTGTGCCACAGATCTGGTATGTTGCCGCCTTGTGCCGCATTAGTCGCCCTTGTTCTTGCTTCTGATTGTGAGATCTTGGCAACATGCTCTCGGTTGGTGTGCTTCTTCAGCACAAGCTGCTGGCTGAGTGGGGTGTGTGTCTGACACACCGCAGATACAATTGCTTGCTTATCCTGGAGAGAACTTGTGCTCATCTGGTGGCGTCAATGTGTTGCATCGAGCGCTCATCTCCTTTTGTCACGTGTTGACTCTGTGCTCATTTGGGGTGGCTCATACCATCTAAGATGGTGACTGGACCCACATGTAACTACTCTCTCTCAAAAAACTGTGAATGCATATGCTCCAATTGCTGAGGCAAAGCGTGTCAAAGCTCATCTGCTCAGCCAGGATTAACCAGAGCTGCAGATTGGCAATGGGCGCAACTGTTGGTCACCATGAACAGCACCCCATCATGTGTGACAGATGCCTCAGATGCATTCAAATCATGGCATCATACCTTGGTTGTGCATTTGCTGCATTAACCCAGCCTGAACTTGCCCGTTGTAGAATTCATGAGTTCAGTGCAGAATACACACAACTTCTGTTAACACATCTCCTCAACTGCACTGTGAAACATTGCTTGCTGTGCGGTCAACCATCGAAGTCTCTATTTCGGGTCCCACTGCACTCGCTCATATTGGCTTCCCTCATCGCTTGTTGTCGACTGTAGAATCTTTTGGCTGTGCAGCATTCTGCCGTAACATCATGGTGGCACCACCCTGGTCAACCCTGGCACTTCACCCTCCTTCAGCAGCACACAGCAACCTGGAACGTGATGGTGATGTAGTGGCGCGGGCATGACTTGCCCCCAACAGGCGTGCAAATGTTTGAGCCAGCAAAACCGCAGCGGGAGAACGTGTCTTTGTGGCACGGGTCGCTCTGCGAACATGCACAGGGGTCTGGGGGAGGTGGGGGAGGCCAATAATACTGGCTTGGGCCATAGGGATAGTTTGGGTTAATGGGTGGATAGTACGGGTTGTTGGGTGGCGGAGGGTACTGGCCGGTGGGTGGGTACTGGCCAGTGGGTGGGTACTGGCCAGTGGGTGGGTACTGGCCATATTGGTCCCTGCAGATGATTGATGCGTCAACAGCACGAGGGAGGCCAGCAATTGCCAAGGCTTCAAATTGGCCAGAAAGCGCTGTTGGTGACGTACACTGCAGAGCCTACTCATGTGTGACACTACACACTGTGGCAGCTGGCAGCTGTGTGACACAACTCACACCATTTGATATCACATCGATTTGACCCGTGTAACAGCATGACATGTTGCCCATGACTCATCCTGCTTCTAGAGAGCAGCAGACTGGCAGTGCGTGACGTAGTGTCACCGTCCGATAGGGGAGATGGCCGATAGGTGTCACACGGTTCACCATGTTATGCATTGCCAATGCACTGAGTGCTGCATTCACACAACTCCCACATCAGTCAAAGCTTACTTGGCGTTAGCTGTAGACGCTGTCTCAACACCTGTTGCCTCCTCAACCGCAGTAGTAGAGTCGAGAGTCAGCAGCCGCCGGCTGTACGCAGTGGCAAACAGCATGGCCAGCAGCAGAGCTGCCAGATTGATCTTGCGATGCAGCATGTTGGAGGGGTGTTCTCACAGACACAGGAGTGAGTTGGCTGTCACAGCACCTGCACATGCAGCAGCAGCAGCAGCAGCAGTGTGCGTCACAAGTTGACATGATGTTGATAGATGCAATGCAAACTCTGACCACTTCACAGCTGCGGAAGACCTATCACTGACTGAAGTTATTGTGTGAGTAACTTTAGCAGCCAAGTACAGTCCCAGAGCACCACTACACCAGCAGCAGCAGCAGCAGCAGCAAGCCTGACACCCTCGGGGCCAGCCTGGTCGGGCCTGCTGCGCAGCAGATGCTGAGTCAGCAGCACCAGCAGGATGCCAGGATGCTGTCTACTCCGACATCGCGTGATACGTTTCTAACGGCTCCTCGGCCGCTGCTTACGATTATTATCAAGAGCCCGCTACCTGCCGTTCGATACACTCGTCACCAGCCAGCACGCACCGGTACTTCCTCAAATTCCGCTGAACGCAGGCTCCGATATACCACTTGGGCCCTTTGATAGGGTAATAGTTCTATATTGTATGGGTATTATGGGCTATTCAAGCAGCAGAGATTGTAGCTTGACTACGAGACGGTGAAAGCTATCGCTGCACAACAGTCAATGACCAAAAAGGCTGTCGAAGGTTCAGAGTGCATTTGTATACCAAAAAGAGACATGGGTATGAATGGAACGGGTTGACGACTTCGTTATATCATCGATTGGCTCGGAAGGTCAGGGAAGACCAAAGCAGCCCAAAGGTGAAGGTCACCTGCAGGCCAGCTGGGTGGTACCTCGGGAGCAGCCTGACTTCTGCAGGCACAAAACGTTTCTGCACGCATCTCGGTGAAGCATCAAATTCGCAGCAAAGTGCCTGCTAT
The DNA here is from genome assembly GCA_902809745.2 of Tetradesmus lagerheimii. Classification (NCBI taxonomy): domain Eukaryota; kingdom Viridiplantae; phylum Chlorophyta; class Chlorophyceae; order Sphaeropleales; family Scenedesmaceae; genus Tetradesmus; species Tetradesmus lagerheimii. The sequence continues at coordinate 24,692 of CADDIJ020002745.1, read as the reverse complement.
GCACATCATTCGCGTGATTGATCAGCCTGACACAGGCTGAATCGATTCAGCCTGACTCGCAGTCAACCACTGGCTGCAGCTGATGATTGTGACTGGCCCACTAGGCCCCAGTGGTTCCAGTGGCCTCTGATCCTGTTGCTGCTGTTGCTGCCTCACCGTGAATGCTCCACGCATCCGTTCTGAATCGTTCTTTTGCATCCTATCGTCCACAACACCCTGCACCAGAAACTTTCAGGTGCTTGTGTCATAGATGCATGCGAAAGTTCTTGGTGCAGGGTGTGTGTTTCACAACATGTGGGATAATGTGCACACAATGTATACACATTGCGTCGTGGCGGTTGGTAGCGCTCGTAGAGCAGAGTCAGCTGCTGAATTGTGAACGGCGACAGCATCACGTGGTATGCCAGGAGCAGCAGCCGCACAGATGTTCAAGAACAACAATTCTTTTCCCATTTTTTTCTTTTCCCATCCATCATGCCTGTCCGGCCGCGGTCCCCTGCATCCATCACGGCCCATCTGCCTATCTGCAAACCACCACGCGCACAGCCCCAACATTGCAAACACAGCAAGCAGGCACCATGCCTGGCCACTGACACTATGGCAAACAACATATTCAAGCCACAAATACATGAAATGGCCTTTCTTTGGTGATTGGTGATGGTAAAATAGCCAACTGGAGGATCATCTCCCCAGTGTCCGTTCAAGTCTCAACAATGGCTTTGACGGGCGTGACGCCAAAGCATGCTGCTCACAACGGGTGGCCACCTATCATGGCATTATGATGAAGCCACCGCAGGCGCCTGTTGAACGGCACTGCCGGGCAAATGGATGCATATGATGTGTATGGCCAGCCAGCAGGATTCTGCTCCGAGCTGGTGGGCCCTAGATGACACCAAAAGTAATGCATATAGATGATGAACACATGAGCACTGGCTACGTGACTGAAAGACACCGTCCATCACGAAGAGTGGATGGCTGTTCAACAGCACGAATTGTACAGAGACTTTTTTGCTCCAGTAATCACGTGTGGTATCCTGCAGAGGGCACTGGACTCTGGCAGATAAAACATCTGGCAAGTAAAACATGTAAAGTCAAGTTTGCAGCTGCCCCGCACATGCAGCTGTGAGATTGCATCGCAGTGCAATATCCAATCAAAAGTGTTACATGTGCTCAAAACCAAAACAGCACGACAGAAGCCTAAGCACACACCATTATGGTGTGTGATACAGTCACTGCTGCCAAGCTACTCCAATACGCACAAGAGACACTGGTGCCTTGATACTCAAGCATCAGCTCAATGCACAATCATTGCTAATCAGGTGCCCTGGCCAAGCCAAACAGTGCATGATCAATAAGCTCAGCAGCACACCGCTGTCTTCTGATCCACTGTGGTGTAGCTGCGAGCGCACGCCTTGCCACCCACAGGCGTGCAGATGCTCATCTGCGCAAGACCGCAACGCGAGAACGCATTCTTATGGCAGGGGTCATAGGGGCTGCAGGCACAGGGGTCCATAAGTGGCGGCTGCTGCCAATTCGGTTGCGGCTGTTGCCAATTCGGTTGTGGCTGCTGCCATGTCGCTGGAGGCTGTTGCCAGGTCGGTTGTGGCTGCTGCCAATTCGGTTGCGGCTGTTGCCAATTGGGTTGAGGCTGCTGCTGCTGCTGCCAGGGTTGCTGCTGCTGATGCTGGGGAGGAGGCATCACACTTCCTCCACCAGTACCATAGCCGCCACCAGCAGCGTCAGGGTTGAACGGAATGCCAGAGATTCCACTACCTGATGTCTGCTGCATGGGCTGGTTGTTGTAGTAGTCAATGCAGCAGTACGCGTTAGCTACGTATGAGCACTTACGGCCCCCACTGCCAAACACGCCAGTGTTCTCACGTGAGGACTTGCGGTAATCAGTAACTGACGCAAAGCTGCCGCTGCTGCACTCATCACAATGCCGCACGTTTGCCCAGGTTTCACGCAGCTTGTTAACTTCTTGTTTGCAACGCATTGTGGCGTCACTTTCAGCACGGTCTTCTCCACAGTTAGTGACGCCGTCTCCGTAGATCATGAACGGCCCAAGCTGGCGGCAGCTGCACACCACCAGCAGCAGCAAGACGGCAGCAATGAAACATATGGTTTTGCAGCGTGGAGTATGCGTGCCGCACTAGCACAAGCAGCCGTGATGCAACATACAACATGCTGTGGGTGTGTCATGAGTCACATTACTGTATAATATGATGCGGCATTTATGGTCAACAGATCAGCATCGGGTTACTAGTGCCGCATGGATAACGATGCTGCCAAGAATCGTATTATCAGATTTCATGGTCACTAATGACATGAGCATATACACACAGCAGCATGTATGGCACCATGGCACAATTGGCAGTGAGTGCATGGTGTGCTGGTCCACAAACGGCACACACAACTCACTTGACTGCGGCTGTTGCTTCAGCAGTCAGCAAGGTCCGAGCAGTGGCTGCGGCACACAGTAGTGCCAGCACCACAGCTGCCAAAGCAGCACGCTGATGCATATGCGCAGATTACACTTGGCTTGAGTGTTGGGTTGCAAGGCACCTCTGTCACCTGGCAGCACTGCAGCAACATAAGCAGAAAAGGAGCTTAGAACATGCCATGCAGCCGGCGGCACTGCAGCAACAAATGCAGAGGGAGCTCAGAACGTGTCGATGATGCAGCCGCTTACAGGCTGGAGTGCAATCTGTGAAGTGTGTCAGCTGCGTAGGTGATGTGAGCAGGCCGCCTGTCAGTGGGCTACGGCAGCACGCCTGTACTGCTGGACAAGCAGCAGCAGCAGCAGCAGCAGCAGCAGCAGCACCACCACCACCACCACCAGCAGCAGCAGCATATGTATGCATGCATGCACGGTCTGCGTGTGGTCCCTCACCAAGGTATAACATGCATACTGATGTAGCACATGCAGGTGATGATGGTTGCACAATGACTGTACAGCTCATTCATGTATTGAACTATGACTGTTGGCGGCAGCAGCACCCAATACTAGTTGGCCATGCGGCAGAGTGCCAGCTGGCCTGCCAGGCTGGCAGGCGCTGACTCAGCAGCAGCAGGCTAGCACCAGCCCTGGTGACGCTCCGTGAGATGTTCCCGAAGCTTTCTAGCAGTCACTGGCGATGTGTGATTTCACAGTACAGGCTACAGGCTGCTGAACTGCACCCGTCAGGCCAAGGCATGGAAACACACTGACTGGAACTCACCAAGCAAACGCGCTAAAACGCCACTTCTTGATTATTCTATTATTCGAACTGAGCACTAGAGCGGTGAACGCGTACGATGACGTGATGATGTCGGTTCCGGAACGGTGATTGTCGCAGAAGATGCAGCTGGCTGCTAACAGGAAGGTTCAACAACATTCAATAGTTGTGATGACAGCAGGTGGATGATCGTTTCGCAAGGTATAGCGTGCGTGCACTGTATCCTTGTACACACTGCCACTGGAAGTGACACTTCCTTGCTGCTTCAGGCGCTCACACAACCAGCTCAGCTTTCAGAGGCAAATCATCACAAAGCATTCAAGTTTCAAAGTATTGCCATCGGTGCTCGCTGAGCGGGTGACATGCATCAGGCTGCTCCTATCACTCCCCTCTGGGCTGGTGCTAGTGAAATGATAGGCATGTGCTGGCCATAAGCTTCGAGTATAGAACCTTGTATGTACAAGGCCTAAGCTAACGTTCTTTTTTGTGCCGACCCCCTTTGGTTGAGGCGTGTGATTGAAAGTATGCAGTACCGCAGTTCACACCAGATGATGCTGGCCCCACATCCTAGCAGCCAGCAGCATCACTGGCAGTCTAGCATAGCGCGATGGCATACATTTTTAGTCTATGCACATTCAGCGCAGCAGAAACGCACTCACAGCATCCTCTTCATGTTGAGCTTGCACGTCAAAAACAACTGTTACAATTACGTGCGCCCACCACAAGAATCACCCCTTTCTTGGGGCGACTGCGGCTCAGGAAAGTGAAACAGAATTAACCAACGTTTTTGTGTGCTTTGAGCTGTGCATTGTAGCCTGCTCTTTCTGCCTTGACAAGTTCCCGAAGCGCTGCTAGCTTCTGTGGGGTCTCCAGCTGATGTTTTCTTAGACATTGGATACTGCAGTTTCAGGAACATATTTGCACCTGGGCAGGGTGCTTGTGCTGCTCCCGACCTTGGTAGCGGGACTGCCACTGGTTCTTGTCCAGCCATCGCAATTGAGTTATATCAACGGAATCATCAGTGAACAAAACGACTTATCGTTCAACCAGCAGGCAGCCATGCAGCTGTTCAACCACAGCAGCAAGCTTCAGGCACGCTGGGTGACCACTCGGGCCCAAGCGCTGCTGCCACCCCATGTAGCATCATGCGTCAACAGCAGACGAAACAGCAGCAGCCTCACCCCCAGCAGCATAACGCAGCTGCTGCACGCCCAGGTGCAGCCATTCAGCTGCAGTAGCAGCAGCAGCAGCTCACGGTGGCACCACTCGATGGTAGTGGCAGCAGCAGCAGCGGCAGCAGCAGATACAGCAGAAGCGACAGCAGCTGGGGGTGCTGATGCAGCATCGGATGAGCAGCAGCCTGCAGGGGACTGGACTGTGCTCAACTTCTACCACTTGGTCGACCTTGCAGACCCTGAGGAGGTGAGCAGTGGTGGTATGCCGCCGCCGCCGCAGCAGCAGCAGCCGACCCTGAGGAGGTGAGCAGGCAACTGTGACACACCGTGTGTTGATGCAGCCACAGCAGCAGCAGTTGCTGCAGCATCTGATGCAGCCTATGGCAAGCAGCAGCAGCAGCACCAACACACATTGAAGGGCAGTCTCACAAGCATGCCAGTGTATTGTTGATGAACACCTCGGACGGCGAGTTTGCGTGCACGCAAGTAATGTTGCAGCAGCAGGGCCAGCAACGGTGTGGTCATGTCGAGGCTTTGCATGCCCCGAGTTGAGCAGCGCAATTCGCCTCGAGAGCAACATCATCATCATCATCATCATCAACATCATCATCATCATCATCATCATCATCATCATCATCATCATCATCATCATCATCATTTGCTAGAGCCTTTGGCGTTATCAGGGCCATCATGGCTGGAGTGCAAACAGTTACACAGAGCACACGCATATCTGCCGATACAGACCATGTGTATTACTGTGTGCAAGCAAACACAAGGCCACAGCAGCAAGTAAACACGCACAGGGGGCAGCGGCAACAACATCAGGAGCAGCTAACTACTTCCTCAGCATGCATGCAGCAGCTTCAGGCATGCTGGCAACCAGCACCATTGGCTGTCTGCCGCAGACACAGCTGCACAGGAACAGGAACAATCTCGGCCAGCGCCACACGTATCCTCCGAGCACTCTGTTTTGACCCTTCCAGGCAGCTGCATGCTCAGCACACTTGACACTGCGTTGTTGCGTCTATATACCTGTTATGCACCCATGAAATCTTCTGCGCTCTTGCCATTGCTCTGCAGATGCTGGCGCGCCACAAGTCATTCATAGCTGCACAGGGCCTGGACTCCATCTGTGGCCGCATCTACATCAGCGCGCAGGGCATCAACTGCCAGGGAGGGGGCCTGCGGGAACACACAGAGGTGCGTGAATCGGCTGCTTGCAGCGTTACTGGCCAACCACAGCAGCAGCAGTGGCCGCATCTACATCAGCGCGCAGGGCATCAACTGCCAGGGGGGAGGCCTGCGAATACACACAGAGGTGCGTGTATCAAAGTAGCACAGCAGCTGCTTGCAGAGTTACTGGCTATTTACAGCGGCAGCAGGTGGCAGTGGTGTCAGCGAGTGCCAGCAGCATCAACTGCCAGGGGGAGGGCTGCGGGAACACACAGAGGTGCGTGCGCTGTGGCGCTGGTGCAGTTGATGCTTGCCAGCAGCAGCAGCAGCAGCAGCTTGAGACCTGCAAGTGACGACTGTCTCCTGACCTGGGATGCGCAGCAAGGCTGCCGCCGCCGCCGCCACAGCAGCAGCAGCAGCAGTGGTGCTTGCACCATTATGTTGCATCCCGCCTGTGGGTACAACAGAGTCTCAAGCCTTTGCATTCTGTTATTGCATTGCATTCTGCAGGCGTATGTGCAGGTGAACTGCCTGACAGCCTGAGTTCTTAGGCCTGTTCCACACCCTGTGGCCCACCATAGACAACATGATCCAAGGCTTTCGTATTTTGTGTTGCCTTCTTTCCTGCAGGCATAGGTCATCTGGGTTGCTCACAGTGTGTGCTTTGTACTACTCTGCGTATGTCAGCTGGGTTGCTTCCCAGCCTGAGTTTTCCGGCTTGTTCCACACCCTGTGGCCCACCATGGACAACAAAACCTAAGGCTTTCGCATCTTGTGTTGCCTTTCATTCTGCAGGCGTATGTCAGCTGGGTTGCCTCACAGCCTGAGTTCTCAGGCCTGTTCCACACACTGTGGCCCACCAGTGGGGCCATGTTCCCCAAGCTGCGCCTAAAACTTGAACCCAACCTCATCAGCTTGGCAGGAGGCATGCAGGCTATCCCCTGCACAGATCCCAACATGCGAGCCTGCGCGTACAACAGAGTTTCAAACTCTCTCAAACCCATTGTGTATTGCTTCGCATTCTGCAGGCGTATGTCAGCTGGGTTGCCTCACAGCCTGAGTTTTCAGGCCTGTTTCACACCCTGTGGCCCACCAGTGGGGCCATGTTCCCCAAGCTGCGCCTAAAACTTAAACCCAACCTCATCAGCTTGGCAGAAGGCATGCAGGCTATCCCCTGCACCATGGACAACAAAATATAAGGCTTGTGCATCTTGTGTTGCCTTGCATTCTGCAGGCATAGTCAGCTGGGTGGCGTCTCAGCCTGAGTTTTCCGGCCTCTTCCACACCCTGTGGCCCACCATGGACAACGAAATCTAAGGCTTTTGCATTTTGTGTCGCCTGTCATTCTGCAGGCGTATGTCAGCTGGGTTGCCTCACAGCCTGAGTTCTCAGGCCTGTTCCACACACTGTGGCCCACCAGTGGGGCCATGTTCCCCAAGCTGCGCCTAAAACTTAAACCCAACCTCATCAGCTTGGCAGGAGGCATGCAGGCTATCCCCTGCACAGACCCCAACATGCGAGCCACACCGCTGGACCCGCAGCAGTGGCGGCAGAAGCTGTCCCAAGCTGATGCGGTAAATGCGGCGGTTGAGGCGGGGAGAGAGGAGCCGGTGGGTTAGCTAAGCATGCTTGCTGCATGCTGCATGCTGCTTTGAAGCATGGATGTATGCGGTAGTGTGGCTTCGCTGGTGTGTACAGTGAGGTGGCTAGGAGCAGTGCCATGTGTCCTACTCTCATGCAGCAAGTAAAGTGCATTTCACCAAGAACCAGCTGCAATCCAGCTGCATGTTTAGGCTGCTGCATCAGCACCAAATACAAGTTGGTATGGTTATTATGTGTGTGCTGCGGGCGGTTGAGGCGGGGAGAGAGGAGCTTGTGGGTCAGCTAAGCATGCCTGCCGCATGCTGCATGCTGCTTGCAAAAGCACAAGCATGTGTCTGCAGCATGCGGATGGCGTGCGCGTATCTGCTGCACTGTGCATGCATTGCAAAGCAGGGTTCAGGATACGTTTGAATGCACAAAACCCTGCGGCGAACACCGCAATGCGCATTCTAGCCAGCTATAGCCTGTCAGCTGCGCATGCAGCTTGGTTGGTTTGATTCTGCTCATGCTTTCCGCATCGTGCGTGCTGGTGGCCTGCCGGTGCTCTCCCCCCGTGTGCCGGCAGAGTCCCCACCCCTGCAGCGTCACTGCTGCAGGCCAACAGCCACGCGCCACATCACGCTGCTGCTCCTGCTTACCCGGCACTGACAGGCCCCCCCGAGTGACCAGGGTCAATGAAGGGCCGCGCAGCTGCTGCAGCTGCTGCTGCTTTCAAATGTCAACAGAGAGTGAGAATGCATTGCTTGTGAATAAATCTTTGCACCGGGTGCTCCCCTGTTTTGATCATCATGATCATCATCAGCTGACGGTGTCTTTACCTTGCTGCTGCTGCTGCTGCCCCTGCCGCTTGGCTACTTGCCGCTGCTTCTTTGCTCGCATGCTGTGACATGGTCATCCGCCGCTGCAGTCGAAGCGTGTGGTGGTGATGGATCTGCGCAATGACTACGAGTGGGACGCGGGCCACTTTGACTGGGCGCCACGGCCAGATGAAGAGGTCTTTGCAGGTGGGTGACTCACCCATCGGATGTCTTGAGGAGTCTTATGCAGTCATGGCATGGTTTGTGGGACGCGTGGGACCTTGACTGGGCGCCGCGGCCCGACGAAGAGGTCTTTGCAGGTGGGTGTCAGTTGTTCAGAGATCTCATGCGTGTGTACTTGTTCAGGGATCGCATGCAGTCATGTCATGGCAACGCCATCATCTGCATGGCGGTGTTGAGTGGTGGTGTTTGGTGTGGGATGGGGGCACTTTGACTTTGACTTCGGGGCGCCACGTTCAGATGAAGAGGTCTTGCAAGTGAGGGGAACAAGCTGTATGCCTTGGTCTGGTTCAAACTGTAAGGCTGGTCTTGTTTTGTGTTGGTGTGCAAGGCACTTCTCACGTGGGTGTCATATGCGCAAGGTGGGCTGTGATTGTGCACGCTGAATCAATACTCTTGATTTGTTGATGAGCTCTTTACGGCTGGCATGGGTTGTGCTGCAGTGCAGTACTCCGATGTCTTGCATACGTGCAGGCCCTTTTATTTGACGTCATGCTAACGGCACCCGCACTGCTGCTGCCGTTGCTGCTGCTGCTGCTGCTGCTGCTGCTGCTGCTGCTTGTTATGCCTGTACGATCTGTCACTGCAGAGACGCCTGGTGTGGGCGAGGACAGCGTGCCCACCCCCCTCAAGGGCACAGACCCAGAGAACACAGAGGTCATGGTGAGTGCAGGACACTTTGCCACTAGGTTGTTCTGTCCTTCGCATGATGGTGCACCGCAACTTCCTGTAGTATGTAGCAAGAGTGCACAGTTCCTGCCCTCATGACCTGCTGCCATGAGGTGTACCGTGTTCACTGCTGCTTTATTTTGTGAGCAACTGCTCCTCCCCCGCGTTTGTGTGCAGATGTACTGCACGAGCGGCTTTCGCTGCGACGTGTACAGCGCGCTCAGATGCTTGATCGCCATTGTTCTGGCTGCTGTGCAGATGTACCTTTTGCAGTTTTAACTAAAGCCAGACCACTGCTGTCGCGACATGCTGTTTCCTCGTCTGTGTGTGCAGACTGCTCTGGTGGCATCCGCTGCGACGTGTACAGCCAGACCACTGCGGCGACATGATGTTTCCTTGTGTGCATGTACCGATGTAGTACATGTGCAGTGCACCGGCGTCGCCCGCTGTGACATCTGCTGTTCCCCTCACATGCATGGTTGCCATTGTTCTAGCTGCTGTTTAGATGTACTGCACGGGCCGCTTCTGCTATCACAATGGTCACTGCTTCTATGCCCTGTCAACAACTGCCACCCCTGTGTGTCACAAAAACAACATGCAACGGTTGCGTGCAGATGTACTGCACGGGTGGCATCCGCTGCGACGTGTACAGCGCGCTGCTGCGCTCTTTCAACACCTGCCACCCCTTTGTCTTGCGTGCAGATGTACTGCACGGGCGGCATCCGCTGTGACATGTTTGATTCTCCTCGCACGCTCAACTGCAGATATCGCATACTGTGTGGTGCATGCCAAGATGGTGAACGACCTACATGTAACTCCCCCACTCTGAATGTTCTGGCTGCTACGCAGATGTACTGCACGGGTGGCATCCGCTGCGACGTGTGGTGTGCTTCCTGCTTCTACCCGTCCTGTCAACAACTGCTGCTCTTTCTTGTTTGTGTGCAGATGTACTGCACGCGTGGCATCCGCTGTGATGTGTACAGCGCGTTCACATGCTTGATCGCCATTGTTCGCTTTGGCTGCTGTCAGATGCACTGCACGGGCGGCATCCGCTGCATGGTGCTTGGTTCTCATCACATGCATGATTGCTATTGCTGTCTCTTCTGTGCAGATGTACTGCACGGGTGGCATCCGCTGTGACGTGTACATCGCGCTGCTGCGCCAGAAGGGCTTCAAAAACCTCTACACGCGGCACGGCGGCATCTGCTGCGACATGTTTAGTTCTTGTTCTCCTCACATGCATAATCACAAATGTTCTGTTATTGTTTGATTTTGGCTGCTGTGCAGATGTACTGCACGGGTGGCATCCGCTGCGACGTGTACAGCGCGCTGCTGCGTCAGAAGGGCTTCAAGAACCTCTACACGCTGCACGGCGGCATCCAGCACTACCTCAAGGAGGAGGGCAGCGAGCACTGGAAGGGCAGCCTGTTTGTGTTTGACGGGCGCATGGCCATCAACCCAGCCCTGGAGGGACAGCTCAAGGAGGGTGAGTGGATGTGTGGCCTGCGTTTTTAAAAGAATCTTGCTGCCTGGCTCCTTGCTGGGAGGATGGTCTGCGGTCTGCTGCCTGCTGCCAAGGAGGGTGAGCTCACCACTCGAGTGATGAATATCAATACTGTGTGTGTGGACGTGCGGTTCTTGCTGCCTGGCTGCTTGCTGGGAGGGTGAGTTGATGTGGCATGTGGTGCTTGCATCCTGGCTGCTTGCTTAGAGGTTGAGGGAATGCGACCTGCGGGTCTTGCTGCCTGTTTGTGTTCGACAGGCGCATGGCCATCAACCCAGCACTGGAGGGACAGATCAAGGAGGGTGAGTGATGGTTATCCATGAGTGCCCATAAATTCGACCTGGGGACCTTGCTGCCTGGCTGCCTAGCCTCGCCAGTCTGGTGTCAAACATTTTCGTTGCATCCCCTGCCGACAACGTTAACGCTGCCGCTGCCACTGCCGCAGCTGCAAGTCTTCCTGCAAAGGTTGCATTCGCTGACGATGCCTGCTGCTGCTGATGCTGCTGCTGCTTTTTCAATTGTGCCTGCAGACGAGGGCCTGCCTGCTGTTTTGCCCTGCAGCATGTGCGGCGAGGTGCCTGCTGCTGCTGCTGCTGCTGCTTTACTTTGTTTGTTGATTTTGCTGACAACTGCTGGCTTTTACTGCCTCTTTGTTGTGTCTTCAGACGAGGGCCTGCCAGCTGCTGTGCCCTGCAGCATGTGCGGCGAGGTGCCTGCTGCGCTTCCTGGCTGCTTAGCCTCGCCATCTGGTGTCAAGAGCTCTCGTTGTATAATCTGCCGACAACGCTGCCGGTCGCCGCTGCTGCTGCTGCTGCTGCTGCTGAGGTCCTGCTGCAATGGCCTGCCGAACGTCCCTTACATGCTATTCCATTTGCTGACGACGGCCTGCTGCTGCTGCTTTACTGTTGTTGTGCCTGCAGACGAGGGCCTGCCTGCTGCGGTGCCCTGCAGCATGTGCGGCGAGGTGCCTGCTGCGCTGCCACACGTCAACTGCGCCAACAAATGCTGCAGCTGCTGCTGCTGCTGGGTGCACATGTTCGCTGATGTTAACGAGGTCTTGCTGCAGTGGTGTGCAGAACGTCCCCTGGATGCTGTCGGTCTTGCTGACAAAGATGTTGTTGCGCTTAATCATGGGGCCTGCTCCTGCTGCTGCTGCTTTATATTATTCTTATTGCAGACGAGGGCCTGCCTGCTGCTGTGCCCTGCAGCATGTGTGGCGAGGTGCCTGCTGCGCTGCCGCACGACGCTGTCGCTGCCGCCGCTGCGCCTGCTGCTGCTGAGGTCTTGCTGCAATGGCGTGCAAAGTGTCCCCTGGATGTTGCTGCTTTTGCTGACAACGATGTTGCGCTTGCTGATGGGGGCCTGCTGCTGCGTCTGCTGCTCCTGCTGCTGCTCAACTCTGGTTGTGCCTGCAAACGAAGGCCTGCCTGCTGCTGTGCCGTGCAGCATGTGCGGCGAGGTGCCTGCTGCTTTACTTTGGTTGTTGTTTTGCTGACAACTGCCTGTTGCTGCTGCTGCTGCTTCATTTGATTCTCTTTGCAGACGAGGGCCTGCCTGCTGCGGTGCCCTGCAGCATGTGCGGCGAGGTGCCTGCTGCGCTGCCACACGTCAACTGCGCCAACAAATGCTGCAGCTGCTGCTGCTGCTGGGTGCACATGTTTGCTGATGTTAACGAGGTCTTGCTGCAGTGGTGTGCAGAACGTCCCCTGGATGCTGTCGGTCTTGCTGACAGCTGCGCTGCTGCTGCTGCTGCTGCCGCTGCTGCTTCACTTTGGTTGTGCTTGCAGACGAGGGCCTGCCAGCTGCTGTGCCCTGCAGCATGTGTGGCGAGGTGCCCGCTGCGCTGCCTCACGTCAACTGCGCCAACATCGACTGCAACGAGCTCTTCATCGCATGCAGCGCCTGCAAGACAAAGTGAGGGCGGCAGCCAGCTTGACTTAGTGCGCTGAGCTCTTCATCGCGTGCAGCGCCTGCAAGACAAAGTGAGGCCAGCACACAATTGCTTAGTGCGGCTCCCTGATGACGTATGACAGTCTGCGCAGGTTGCGGTTTTCATTGCTGCGGCTGTCAAGTCACCTGCATACAGCGCAGAGCCTGGTGTATCTCTGCAACCAGTCAGAAGGGACATGAAAAGTACTGTGAAAATACTGTGGCTGTTGGAGGCAATCTGTGAGTAAGCCGCTGCTGCTGCCGCTGCTGCTGCTGCTGCAGGTACCACGGCTGCTGCTGTGAGGCGTGCCAGTCAGCTCCCCGGCTGCTGCGGCCCATCAAGATCAACGGGGGTAACTACGGCACCTGGGGGAACTACGCAGACATAGACAGCTTGTCACCAGTCATCGCGACAGGCAGGAAACGTGAGTGGCAGTGCGAGCATCAACGATTGCACTAGACTGTTGGCGTTGGCTGTGCAGCAGGCACACTGCCTCATTCGCTGTGTCTGGCTTGTTGCTGCTGAATGTAAAGTCGAGTTAGGCGCTCAAAACTGACCACCGCCTGACTGCTGCTGCATGTGTTAGGCGCTCGATCCGCCACCACCTGGCTGCTGCCGCCACTGTTTGCCCTGCTTGCACGGCAAGGGATCTAGGGTCGTGTAGCTTGCCCTGCGCGCAGGACAGAGGCACCTCAGGACTTCAGCAAACTAGCTCGGTGATTTGCAGCATATGTCACCGTCGGGGCACAGTGTGATGTCCTGCTGCTCAGAAGCAGTCGTGCCCCTGCTAATGACCTGCGCTGTATTTGGTGCTGCTGCTGCTGCTGCTGCTGCTGCTGTGATATGGCTTACTTGCTTTTTTTCGGCATGCAGATGAGGGCAGCGTGGTGCACCGCGCGCACAGAAAGGAGGCTTTGCAAGTCAAGCGCGAGGCTGTATAACCTGGCTGTATTTGCTGCTGCTGCTGCTGCTGCTGCGGTACGCCTTCCCTTTCCCCTAATGCAGATGAGGGCCGCATGGCGTGCCGCGCGCGTCGGAAGGAGGCGCTGCAGATGAAGCGTGAGGCTGTGCCACTGACCTGCGCTGTATCTGCTGCTGCTGCTGCTGCGGTACGGCTTGCTTGCATCGTTGATCGCATGCAGATGAGGGCCGTGTAGCGCGCCGCGCGCGTAGGAAGGAGGCGCTACAAGTGAAGCGTGAGGCTGTGCTGGCTCAGCGCAAGGAGCTGCGCGCGTCCATCAAGGCGGCAGTGCGCGCAGCAGAGGAGGCAGACGTAGCAGCGGCGGCAGCAGCAGCGGCAGCAGATGCAGCCAAGCAACCAGCGGTGGCCTGACGATGGCTTGTTCGGTTATGCTGTATATGCTGTGGGCATTGTGGGAGGCCCCCGGGGCAGTGTCATTGTTTTTCTGGCTGCTGCTGCCGCAGCTGTTTGCTGCAGCAAGAGACAGCTGCAGTGGGTTGACTTGACTTGAAATGTGAATACAGGGCAGCTGCGTTTTAAAAGATGGTGCACAGGATTACCAGCTGCAGACCTCAGCAGCTGACATGTTTCTCAGTCAGACGGAGGTGTGCAGGGGCATGTACTTATGGCGGTACTGGTTATTGCTGGTGGTTATCATAAGTAGTACTTGGGTCGAGGTGGATAGAGAGCGTAGCCGTTGTCGTCAGGCATCTGTCACTGCAGTCAGCAGTACACGTACTTCATTTGTGGTGGGCTGCTGCCACAGAGTATCAAGTGGTGGATCATGGCCTTGTGCTTACCCAGTACTTGGCCGAATCTGTTAGTGCTAGCTATAGCACTATGATTTCACAAAAATGGTTTACGCGATTCGGTGTAGCGGTGTAGCCGCAATTCAAGTTGCAGGTTGCAAAGTTGCAGGTTGCAAAGTTGCAGGCTGCATGCAGGATTGTTTTGCTGGTGCACCGGCTGTGGTCGGCGCATTGCGGCAGCGTTGCGGCAGTATTTCAGTACTACTACACTGATGGCATCAGTAGAGATGGTCAGTGGCATTGCCTTGCTGCCTGCCAGGAGCAGGTTGATTGCTGGGCATGGAGGTTTTGATGCATGACACGGTGCAACAGTGCAGCTTCAGCAGATTGCGTTCATGTGTTCAGATGAGGCCGCAGGTCGAGTCTCAAGCATATAGATCAAGGGAGTCAACGGCAAGGAAATCGCCCTGCGTGAGCAGTGCTCAGTGAGTGGCTGTCCTGTGCACTGCAGGATGCCAGGACTGGTCAGTACTGGCAGTACTGACAGCTGCTTAGAACCCTAGTTGTGCGCGCTGCCAACGTAAGCTTTTGAAATAGATAACACCAAGGTCGAATACATTCAAGCACAGCTCGCAACGCCGCTGCTCAGCAAGACGTTTCCGTGTTGCAGTTGCTGCCGAGAGCAAGGTTGACGTGTTGCCGCATTTTCCAGTCACAGTTGAGCTGCACATTGTCTGATATTCTTTGTTTGTGCTGTTTTCTGCGGAGAATGTGTCCGTTCTCGAGCTGCTGTTGGTTTGTCAGCATCACAGCTGCTTCAGCAATGGACGCTTTCCGTTGCAGCAAAGAGGATGCCAGGGCGCGCTGCAAGGCTTTGATGGAAAAACCAGCAGGCACGGAGTTCTCTCTAGCCACAGAGGACGGCTCATTCCTCATGTGGCTGCTGCTGCAGCACCCTGATGCAGCAGCAAAGATAGGGTGTGGCGTCAGTCACTTCACTGTTGTGTTCACTGGGTTATCCAGGGAAGCGAAAGGTGGCCTCTGCCCACCAACTAAGCACATGGAGTTGCACCGCATAGACGGCAGCCACATGGACTTCAGTTGTAAGAAGTGCATCCGCACAATGAAGCATGTTGCTGTTGAACGACATCTGGATGAACCAGATGCGCAGCAGCAGCAGCAGCAGGCACAGCAGCCACAGCAGCACGCACAGCAGCAGACACAGCCACAGCAGCACCCGCAGCATCAGCCACAGCAGCAACAGCACCTACAACAGCAGCAGCAGCAGCGCCCACAGCAGCAGCACCGACCACAGCAGCAGGTAGGGCAGGTGAACAACCACCACCCGCCACAGCCGTACCAGTGTAGCATGCAACACCAACACCCGCAGCCACCGCAGCCGCTGCAGCAGCTGCATCCGCGCCAGCAGCAGCAGCAGCAGCAGCATCACCCACACCAGCATCAGCACCAGCAGCAGCTGCAGCACCCAAAGCTGCAGCACCCAAACCAGCACCAACAGCGGCAACCACCGCAGCAGCAGCAGCAGCAACAGCAGCAGCAGCTCCACCAGTACCCACCCCAGCACCACCAGCAACAAGACCCGCTGCTGTTATCGCTGCAGTGGCAGCAGCAGCAGCAGTGGCAACAGCAGCACGAGCAGCGGCAACAGCAGCAGCTGTGGCGGCTCCGCGAGGTGTGTCAACTCATCATTGACTACAAAGGCTGATGCACAAACGCTGGCAAACAGCAGTACCGTAGGAAGTCTCTGCATGCTTTTCTGCTACAGTCCTGCACACAGCAGTACAGAGTGCATGCGGTCACTGTCGAAGCTGCGGGTGCAGCAGGCATCATCGTCATCATCATCATGTTACCCATTAAGCCATAGCATCAACGCCATCGGCCCCGCGCCCCTCAGGAGCGGAAGAAAGAGGGAGCACTGCTCCATTGTGTTTGCAATTATTACGCACATCCCAAGCTTGGACAAGATACTCAGCAATGCTCCTAGATATCACTCGGCACACCCCCCTACTACCCTAAATATCATCAGAAACAAAACGCAACAACTTAGTGGATGCATCAGTCAACGACAACACATTGCACAATTTTTCAGCGCCACCAGCAACATCACGCAAAACAGACCGAATTTCATCAAGCATAGTATCCCTCTGAGCAGAAGTAGCGGGACAATCAAACATCAGATGAGACAAAGACTCAACACCCTGACCACAAGCAGGACATGCTGTGTTAGAATCAGCTCTGCTGCCACCATAACGACTGGTACGCTCATGCACGCAAAGACAGCCCATTCAAACACGCATCAGCAACTCAATACCACGCGTTGGCGCACCAGAACACAAAAAGGGCCTAGCCCTTTTAAAACGCATGGTATCAGCATGTGTAGGGTGCACATGCGCGATGTAACGGCTCAAAGTAGAGTGCTGCAGTGATTCACAAACAATTCTGTCTGCATGCAGCTTCCTGACCTGACGGTTGATGTGATTCTTGCACGCATTAGCTCGATCAGCCGCCGCCTCAACATCCACAACATACTTGCAAAGCAAACTCTGCACATACTTATGCCAAGGTGTCACCGCAACAGCACCACTAGGGCGCTTCCACTCAGCTGAAAACACCTGATGTGGCAACCGACAGTTCTGCATACGCTGAACTCTAAAGTAATACTCCATCGCCCTCTGATGAAGCCACATGTGCAATGGCTTCACACCCCATTCAGCCAGAACAAGTGAAGTGCAAGGGCGCTCCTTGCCACAACGCATTGAGCACTTGATGATGTCAGTCTGCACTTTGTCAATCTGTTGCAGTTGCCTTGCAGTTGACGGAAACCAGACCTCACTGCCATATTCAACAATCGGGCGAACGCATGTAAGCAGAATGATACGCTTTACTTCCATGCTGATGAGCCGGCTCTTCCAAACTGGCATGAGCCCACCCTTCACACGATGCACTTTTGCCAACATCTTCTCAAAGTGCGTATTCCAGTTGCAGGCATTGTTGAACCACAGGCCAAGGTAGCAGTACTCTGATACAACAGGTACAGGCACACCATTCCAAACGATGCCAGAATCAGCCAACTGGCTGGGCTGTCTAGCTGGTGAGACATGCATGACAGCAGACTTCAAGCTATTCAGCTTGAACCGCCACTTACAACTGTATTCATAAACTGTTGCAGCCACAGCCTGAACCTCAGCCAGAGATCCGTACACAGCAACAAAGTCATCAGCCTGCATGGCTGCCACAACCTGACCAGCAGGTTCGTCACAAGGGCCCATAAGGGTGATTCCAGGGTGCTTTGCATGCACCTCATGCAGCAGATCATCAATGAAGTACAGGTACAGTGTGGGGGAAATAACATCGCCCTCATACAAACCAAGGTCACATGTGAAGCTCTCAGTGACATGACCTTCGTGAGACACCACACGGCGTGCACCCTGATACAAGTTGTAGAGTACACGGAACATCTTTCCACGCACACCCTTGTCCCACAGCTTTTGAAAGAGCCCATCAAGCCACACTGTTGGGAAAGCCTTATAGGTGTCAACAAACAGCACATAAGAATCCTTCCCCTCAGCTGTCCTCCCACCCAACACCTCACTGAGCACACTCTGGTGGTCAGCACAGCTGCGCTTGGGACGAAAGCCGTTCTGGCTCTCGTGGAGCAGCGGCGTTCCTGCTGCTGTAGCAGCAGTTTCACGCTGCTGCTGCTGCTGCTGCTGCTGCTGTTGCTGCTGACGTGCCTGCTGCTGCTGCTGTTGCGCCTGCTGTTGCTGCTGCTGCTGCTGCCGTTGCTGTGTCGTGCCCTCCGCCACCGACTTGCCTTCTGCAAACTTGATGAGGCGCTGGTTGAGAACGCTGGTGTAAAATTTGTAAAGCACGCTAAGCAGGGTGATACCACGGTAGTTGGTGGGGTCTGTCAGGTCACCCTTCTTGGGCATGTTCACAACTGTACCTGGCACCTGGTGCACCTGCTCATGCTGCCACATCAGATTGCAGTACTGCAGTAACATATCTGCGGCCGTGCTGCCTCCATACTTGAGTAGCTCATTGACAATGCCCTCCTCAGCCGGGTTGCCGGCCTTGCCAGTGCGCAGCTTCTGCAGGCAGTCGGAAACTTCGGCGGCAGTGATGGGCAGGTCCAGCGGGGTGGCAGGGGAGTTAGCAGAGTCTTGCAAATACTGTTGCACATTGGCTGCAACACAAGACATGTGTGCAGCGTCAAACTGGGGGTTGGAGGAAGCAAATGCTGCATGGCTGCCAACGCGCTCATAATGACACTGCTGCCACATGTCTTTCTCTCCAAGCAGGCTGTCATCATTCATGCGATTTGTGTATGCAGAAGTAATGGCATGCTGGCACTGCTCTTTGTACTGCTTCTCTGCTGCTTTGACCAGCTGTGTAGTAGCCTTCTGCTGCTGTTTGTAAGTAGCCCAATCTGCCACAAGCCCTGAGTTCTTGTAGCGCAGGTAAGCCTGCTTCCTGTCCTCCACAGCATCTGTGAGCTCCTGAGTCCACCATGGGAAGGACTTGCCAACCCAAACCCTCTTTTAGCCAAAACTGGCGTTGACAGCATGACGAAGTGCTGCTAGCATCTGCTCGTGCGCTTGCTGCACTGCACTAGTTGCTGTAGTTGAGCCTGCAGAAGCCTGCTGCTGCAAAGTGGTGACCGTGGCGGTGTAGGCTGCACCAAGCTGCGACAGAGCATCCTGATATGCCTCAAGTTCCGCTGACTGCTCCCCATTCTGCAGCCTGAAATCCTTGGGCTGTGCGTTGAGGCGCAGCACAACCTGTTTTGCAGGGTGGCGTACCACAGGCCTGACAATGCGGGCAGACACAGGCAGGTGGTCAGTAGCACCCACAGTATGCGGCCCAACTGTGGCTGTTGGCCTGGCAGCAGCTTGGCAGGGCATGGCAATGTCAGCAGAGGCAAGGATGTAGTCAATCAAAGAGCCCCGCCTGGTGCCGCCGTGCGACCTGTCACAAGTGATGTGCTGGTGAGGGGAGGTGGGGGCTGTGCGGGCATTAAGTGAGTAGAGGTTGACAGTGTTGAGCAATGAGAGGAGCAGGCGGCCGTTGCCGTTGACGGTGCTCTCGCCATGCATACCAATACGCTCTGCTGGGCCAGATGCCCGTCCAACCCGTGCATTAAAGTCACCCATCACCAACACATATCCCCTGCTAGACAGGTACTCCAGGTCCTCCTGCAGCGCTGAGTAAGCAGCACTCCTCACTGATGCAGACTTGCCCATATCAGGCATGTAAACCACCCCAATGAAGAGCTTGCGTGCACCCCCTTGCCCTGGCATCACAAGCCACAGCGTCCGTCTTCATGTTGCTGCATCTGCCAACAAAGTCAGCACAGCCTTTATCGCTTTAGCACCCCTCCATGGCAAGCAGGTGCAGCCTGTCACCGCGCAACAAATGCAGTCCATCATCATCATCATGTTACCCATTCAAGCCATAGCATCAACGCCATCGGCCCCGCGCCCCATTGGAGCGGAACGAGGAAGGAGCACTGCTCCATTGTGTTTGCAACTATTACGCACATCCCAAGCTTGGACAAGGTACTCAGCAATACTCCTAGAAATCACCCGGCACCTACCCCTACTACCCATCATCAACCCTTAGAGATTGGAGACCCAGAAAAGTCTCTCTCTCAAGAGGCTGTGCACTAGTTTGGCTGCCTCGCCGCAAAGCTCTCTAAAGAGAATCGGACTACGGTTTTGGCTATTTTTGAACACATTCAGTAGGGATCCAGCAAGTTGTTTGGGTGTTGCTGAAAAGTGCACAGATTATGTCCAAGGACAATCCAAGAGCATCTTGATCCTTGGCTGCGCTCGACTATTTCCTCGCCTGTCCGCCCCTCTCGACTGTTTCCACCATCAGTGCACGTTCGCAGTAGACGACACACACGGTAAAACAACCAGTCTCCGGTGCTGCAGCGAAACAACCCACCATTCTGGCCTTCCGCCTCCTACCATATTGCTCTGGCAACGAGGCAAGTTCATTCGGATGCGGATAAACATTCGGAGTTGCAATAGTTGTGGGAGTGCGGGCGTCGGCTGGCTGCTTCAGCCATTCGGACAGTTTTGTTTGTCGTTTGCCCCAGCAGCCATGCAATGCACTAGCCTCTACAGCAGGGCCCAGCATTTTGTCCACCTCATGCCCTTCTACGCCCTGTTTGTATACAGTGGTCCCCCAAGGTCCCATGACGACCTTGGTCCCACTGCCAGGTGGTTTGTTGTGGTACACGTTGTTAACGTATTGATTACCACTTCCCCGGGCTATGGGGACACAGTCCCTCGTTTAGCCAGCGGCTGCCGGGCGCTGGGGTGGTTGCCCACCAATATTGTTGCACCGCCATTGCCTTAAGTGATAATGCTTGTCCACATTCGCATGGCACAGGGTGTCATGGTGCAATGCTTGCCTGCCCTAGCTGATAGCGTGAGACTGTTGCAGCAGCAGCAGCAGTAGCAGACTCCAGGCACTGCCATTCCTAGCACGCACACATGCGCAATGTTCCACACGCTCATGGAATGCAAGATTCACTCAACTGTGCAACATGCCAGCTTGTCATCAAGGCATCAGACGTGTCTGCAGTGCCTGAGCTAGCAACTCTGTGACAACTATGCTTTGCAAGCGGCGCAGCTTCGCTGCAGCAGCGACCCATCAACCAGCGTTCTCACCACACCACCTGCTGCTGCTGTACTGCTGCAACCCAGCCTGCACAATAGCTGCTCCACCACCGTCCGGTGTAATTTGCTACTGCTGGCTATCATTGCAGTGCTATGGAAAACCGAGAGGGAACTGTAGGGGAGCCTATTGACCCCAACACAAGCTGCACAGCATGCAGCAGTCGGGACAGCCCTGAAACCATGCTGATATGTGAGGGATGCTTCCAAGGACTTCACATGGCATGCTTGGGGATTGCCTGCATCCCTGACGATGACTGGGAAGGGTGTATGGGGTTCAATTCACTGACTGAATTGAAGGTGTCCAATTTACTCCGGCAGCACCTATTGCCATGCCGCAGCAATTATGAAGTGTTTATGTACATTTATATACGAGTTTCGTGTGCTGTATCGCTCGCCTGAGCATGCTTCTGCTGCTCGCACAACAACCGTTTAAAAGTCAAATTCACTCGTGCTCGCACAAATCGCTATCATATCGAACATGCGCTGGTTCTTTTAGTAATACTAGTAAATAAGCCACAATAGCGCAGCTATGCCACGGGTAAAAGCCAAGGATGCAGAGAATCCAGCACCTGTCTTACATTCCTCTGCTCAACAAGCAGAGGAGGCTATGCGCGAGAGACTGAAGGAAGACCTTCCTCCAGTTGATTACAAGACCGGAAGTATCAGGTCCAATGCCACCCTGACCCCCTTATGGCAGCACTTGAAGACCACTGGTGGCTTCAGCCTTGGGTCGGTCGTGGAGCGCAATCCATGCACAAACCCGCAAGCAACGCTGGAGGACCACTACAAGGACGGTCAAAAGTTTGCTGTCTTCAACCCCTGCGTAAGTGTGCAACCCAGCAGAGCAGCAACCTCAAGCAGCAGCACCAGCTGTGTCCACCAGCAAAACCAGCAACAACACATGCACAGACCCTGATGTGTTCTTGGCTGTGTAATGCAGGTCACACACTCTCAGCTGCGTAAGACTGGACTCCTGAAGTGCCCCAAGTGCAAGAAGGAAGGTGTGCTGCAGGGCAAGGGCCTGAGGCAAGGAACACGCTGTGTCATGGGCACACAAGGCCAGGAGAGGGTCTTCAGCCATCATATGGTGCATAAACTGTGCCCAGAATACAACGGCAAAGGTATGTCACACAATAAGCTGTGTGCACCAGCTGCTGATGCTGCAGCTGTACCTGCTGCTCCCAGTTAGCAGCACTGGAGGTTATCAGCAGCACCCATGCCCCACAACTGTGCTCATCATGCACTAACTGATTGCTGTTGCTGTGCACTGTGCTGTGTTGCTGCTTCAGCCTGCAGACTACAGCTTCAGCACCTGGGACAAGGATTGGCTGAGGCTGAATTTCTTGCCTAGCCTGTTTGCTGTCCTGCCATGGGTCTTCCTGCCTAACAGCGTCACCGTGGCCCGCCCCCTAGTGGACAGCATCACCCGCCTGCGTCTCAGGGGGTCTCCTTTGACACCATCGCCTCAAGCCGCAATGAGGAGGTCGCCAACAAGTAAGCCATGCATGTTGGCCCACCCAAATGCCATATAAGCTATGTTGCCCAGCAGTTTTCATGCCATGCAGCAATGCAGCACCTGGTGGCCACTGTTATGAGCCTGGCATGACGGTTTCTTACAGCTGTAAACAATTGCTCCCAGCATAATGATATGCCCTGTTGTGCTGTTGTGCTGTGCTGTGTCCAGGGCTGCCAGGCAAATTCAGGTGTACCTGGAGTTCCAGTTAGTCAAGAAGAAGAAACAGGAGCAGGCTCAAAAGCTAGTGGGCAGGTTTGGTGCCAACGGGCGAAACAACAAACGAATTTATTAACTCTAAGCGGGATCCAGGCATAGGCAAACGGCAACATCAACATTAAACAGACGGCGAAGACTAACATGGCAACAACCTCGTATCATCGTCATCATCATCGTCATCGTAATGTTGCCCATTAAATGGCATCAACGCCATCGGCCGCGCCCTCAGGGGCGAACACTGCTCCATTGTGTTTTGCAATTATTACGCACATCCCAAGCTTGGACAAGATACTCAGCAATGCTCCTAGATATCACTCGGCACACCCCCCTACTACCCCAAATATCATCAGAAACAAAACGCAACAACTTGGTGGATGCATCGGTCAACGACAACACATTGCGCAATTTTTCAGCGCCGCCAGCAACATCACGCAAAACAGACCGAATTTCATCAAGCATAGTATCCCTCTGAGCAGAAGTAGCGGGACAATCAAACATCAGATGTGACAAAGACTCAACACCCTGACCACAAGCGGGACATGCTGTGTTAGAATCAGCTCTGCTGCCGCCATAACGACTGGTACGCTCATGCACGCAAAGACAGCCCATTCGAACACGCATCAGCAGCTCAATACCACGCGTTGGCGCACCAGAACACAAAAAGGGCCTAGCCCTTTTAAAACGCATGGCATCAGCATGTGTAGGGTGCACATGCGTGATGTAACGGCTCAAAGTAGAGTGCTGCGGTGATTCACAAACAATTGTGTCTGCATGCAGCTTCCTGACCTGACGGTTGATGTGATTCTTGCACGCATTAGCTCGATCAGCCGCCGCCTCAACATCCACACCATACATGCAAAGCAAACTCTGCACATACTTATGCCAAGGTGTCACCGCAACAGCACCACTAGGGCGCTTCCACTCAGCTGAAAACACCTGATGTGGCAACCGACGGTTCTGCATACGCTGAACCCTAAAGTAATACTCCATCGCCCTCTGATGAAGCCACATGTGCAATGGCTTCACACCCCATTCAGCCAGAACAAGTGAAGTGCAAGGGAGCTCCTTGCCACAACGCATTGAGCACTTGATGATGTCAGTCTGCACTTTGTCAATCTGTTGCAGTTGCCTTGCAGTTGACGGAAACCAGACCTCGCTGCCATATTCAACAATCGGGCGAACGCATATAAGCAGAATGATACGCTTTACTTCCACGCTGATGAGCCGGCTCTTCCAGACTGGCATGAGCCCACCCTTCACACGATGCACTTTTGCCAACATCTTCTCAAAGTGCGTATTCCAGTTGCAGGCATTGTTGAACCACAGGCCAAGGTAGCGGTACTCTGATACAACAGGCACAGGCACACCGTTCCAAACGATGCCAGAATCAGCCAACTGGCTGGGCTGTCTAGCTGGTGAGACATGCATGACAGCAGACTTGAAGCTATTCAGCTTGAACCGCCACTTACAACTGTATTCATAAACTGTTGCAGCCACAGCCTGAACCTCAGCCAGAGATCCGCACACAGCAACAAAGTCATCAGCCTGCATGACTGCCACAACCTGACCAGCAGGTTCGTCACAAGGGCCCATAAGGGTGATTCCAGGGTGCTTTGCATGCACCTCATGCAGCAGATCATCAATGAAGTACAGGTACGGTGTGGGGGAAATAACATCGCCCTCATGCAAACCAAGGTCACATGTGAAGCTCTCAGTGACATGACCTTCGTGAGACACCACACGGCGCGCACCCTGATACAAGTTGTAGAGTACACGGAACATCTTTCCACGCACACCCTTGTCCCACAGCTTTTGAAAGAGCCCATCAAGCCACACTGTTGGGAAAGCCTTATAGGTGTCAACAAACGGCACATAAGAATCCTTCCCCTCAGCTTTCCTCCCACCCAACACCTCACTGAGCACACTCTGGTGGTCAGCACAGCTGCGCTTGGGACGAAAGCCGTTCTGGCTCTCGTGCAGCAGCGGCGTTCCTGCTGCTGTAGCGGCAGTTACACGCTGCTGCTGCTGCTGCTGTTGCTGCTGACGTGCCTGCTGCTGCTGCTGCTGTTGCGCCTGCTGTTTCTGCTGCTGCTGCCGTTGCTGTGTCGTGCCCTCCGCCACTGACTTGCCTTCTGCAAACTTGATGAGGCGCTGGTTGAGAACGCTGGTGTAAAATTTGTAAAGCACGCAAAGCAGGGTGATACCACGGTAGTTGGTGGGGTCTGTCAGGTC
>CADDIJ020002740.1:0-33960 GCA_902809745.2 Tetradesmus lagerheimii | reverse complement strand
GCAGCAGCAACAGCAGCAGCAGCTCCACCAGTACCCACCCCAGCACCACCAGCAACAAGACCCGCTGCTGTTATCGCTGCAGTGGCAGCAGCAGCAGCAGTGGCAACAGCAGCACGAGCAGCGGCAACAGCAGCAGCTGTGGCGGCTCCGCGAGGTGTGTCAACTCATCATTGACTACAAAGGCTGATGCACAAACGCTGGCAAACAGCAGTACCGTAGGAAGTCTCTGCATGCTTTTCTGCTACAGTCCTGCACACAGCAGTACAGAGTGCATGCGGTCACTGTCGAAGCTGCGGGTGCAGCAGGCATCATCGTCATCATCATCATGTTACCCATTAAGCCATAGCATCAACGCCATCGGCCCCGCGCCCCTCAGGAGCGGAAGAAAGAGGGAGCACTGCTCCATTGTGTTTGCAATTATTACGCACATCCTAAGCTTGGACAAGATACTCAGCAATGCTCCTAGATATCACTCGGCACACCCCCCTACTACCCCAAATATCATCAGAAACAAAACGCAACAACTTAGTGGATACATCAGTCAACGATAACACATTGCGCAATTTTTCAGCGCCGCCAGCAACATCACGCAAAACAGACCAAATTTCATCAAGCATAGTATCCCTCTGAGCAGAAGTAGCGGGACAATCAAACATCAGATGTGACAAAGACTCAACACCCTGACCACAAGCAGGACATGCTGTATTAGAATCAGCTCTGCTGCCACCATAACGACTGGTACGCTCATGCACGCAAAGACAGCCCATTCGAACACGCATCAGCAACTCAATACCACGCGTTGGCGCACCAGAACACAAAAAGGGCCTAACCCTTTTAAAACGCATGGTATCAGCATGTGTAGGGTGCACATGCGTGATGTAACGGCTCAAAGTAGAGTGCTGCAGTGATTCACAAACAATTCTGTCTGCATGCAGCTTCCTGACCTGACGGTTGATGTGATTCTTGCACGCATTAGCTCGATCAGCCGCCGCCTCAACATCACACCATACTTGCAAAGCAAACTCTGCACATACTTATGCCAAGGTGTCACCGCAACAGCACCACTAGGGCGCTTCCACTCAGCTGAAAACACCTGATGTGGCAACTGACAGTTCTGCATACGCTGAACCCTAAAGTAAAACTCCATCACCCTCTGATGAAGCCACATGTGCAATGGCTTCACACCCCATTCAGCCAGAACAAGTGAAGTGCAAGGGCGCTCCTTGCCACAACGCATTGAGCACTTGATGATGTCAGTCTGCACTTTGTCAATCTGTTGCAGTTGCCTTGCAGTTGACGGAAACCAGACCTCACTGCCATATTCAACAATCGGGCGAACGCATGTAAGCAGAATGATACGCTTTACTTCCACGCTGATGAGCCGGTTCTTCCAAACTGGCATGAGCCCACCCTTCACACGATGCACTTTTGCCAACATCTTCTCAAAGTGCGTATTCCAGTTGCAGGCATTGTTGAACCACAGGCCAAGGTAGCAGTACTCTGATACAACAGGCACAGGCACACCATTCCAAACGATGCCAGAATCAGCAAACTGGCTGGGCTGTCTAGCTGGTGAGACATGCATGACAGCAGACTTCAAGCTATTCAGCTTGAACCGCCACTTACAACTGTATTCATAAACTGTTGCAGCCACAGCCTGAACCTCAGCCAGAGATCCGCACACAGCAACAAAGTCATCAGCCCGCATGGCTGCCACAACCTGACCAGCAGGTTCGTCACAAGGGCCCATAAGGGTGATTCCAGGGTGCTTTGCATGCACCTCATGCAGCAGATCATCAATGAAGTACAGGTACAGTGTGGGGGAAATAACATCGCCCTCATGCAAACCAAGGTCACATGTGAAGCCCTCAGTGACATGACCTTCGTGAGACACCACACGGCGTGCACCCTGATACAAGTTGTAGAGTACACGGAACATCTTTCCACGCACACCCTTGTCCCACAGCTTTTGAAAGAGCCCATCAAGCCACACTGTTGGGAAAGCCTTATAGGTGTCAACAAACAGCACATAAGAATCCTTCCCTCAGCTTTCCTCCCACCCAACACCTCACTGAGCACACTCTGGTGGTCAGCACAGCTGCGCTTGGGACGAAAGCCGTTCTGGCTCTCGTGCAGCAGCGGCGTTCCTGCTGCTGTAGCAGCAGTTACACGCTGCTGCTGCTGCTGCTGCCGTTGCTGCTGCTGACGTGCCTGCTGCTGCTGCTGTTGCGCCTGCTGCTGCTGACGTGCCTGCTGCTGCTGCTGTTGCGCCTGCTGTTGCTGCTGCTGCTGTTGCGCCTGCTGTTGCTGCTGCTGCCGTTGCTGTGTCGTGCCCTCCGCCACTGACTTGCCTTCTGCAAACTTGATGAGGCGCTGGTTGAGAACGCTGGTGTAAAATTTGTAAAGCACGCTAAGCAGGGTGATACCACGGTAGTTGGTGGGGTCCGTCAGGTCACCCTTCTTGGGCATGTTCACAACTGTACCTGGCACCTGGTGCACCTGCTCAAGCTGCCACATCAGATTGCAGTACTGCAGTAACATATCTGCGGCCGTGCTGCCTCCATACTTGAGTAGCTCATTGACAATACCCTCCTCAGCCGGGTTGCCGGCCTTGCCAGTGCGCAGCCTCTGCAGGCAGTCGGAAACTTCGGCGGCAGTGATGGGCAGGTCCAGCGGGGTGGCAGGGGAGTTGGCAGAGTCTTGCAAATACTGTTGCACATTGGCTGCAACACAAGACATGTGTGCAGCGTCAAACTGGGGGTTGGAGGAAGCAAATGCTGCATGGCTGCCAACGCGCTCATAATGACACTTGAAAGCATCAGCTTTCTCAGCTGGGGTAGATGCCACATGCCCAGATGGATGCTGCATGACGCTGTAAACTGCCTCGCTGACATGCTTAGGGCACAGACGACGCACAAGCTGCCACATGTCTCTCTCTCCAAGCAGGCTGTCATCATTCATGCGATTTGTGTATGCAGAAGTAATGGCATGCTGGCACTGCTCTTTGTACTGCTTCTCTGCTGCTTTGACCAGCTGTGTAGTAGCCTTCTGCTGCTGTTTGTAAGTAGCCCAATCTGCTACAAGCCCTGAGTTCTTGTAGCGCAGGTAAGCAGCAGGCAGTGATCATCACTCCACAAGTTTTGGACAAGATGCGTTGCACGCCCCTGCGTCAGGAATGACTGCAGCAGGTGGCACTGCCACTCATTGCAATGGGTTGCCAATTGGCAATGCAATCACATGTTGGATGGAATCAGTTGAGTTGGTCAGTTGCTGTGCCTTTCTTTGCCACAAAGCATGGGCTGGTCACTGCCAGTGCATAGTATGCAGCGTGTGGCTGTCAGCTATACTCTGATATCCATGATATGTGTTTATACATGCGCGAAGTTGCAGCAGCCGCTCTGACCTGCAGCTGGCAGGTCAAATGTCAGGCATGTCAAACAGGGGGTCTCCTGCGTGTGAGCAGTGCTCAGCACTATGGGCAGTCCTGTGTGGTTGCCAGCAGTAGACATTTCGGAAACTGCTGTTCGTGGCTGTCTGGAAGTTACTGTTCGTGACTGCTGCTGTCACTGACTGAGTGACTGACAGCTGCTTAGAACCCTAGTCGTGCGCTCCGTGAACAGCAAGCACTTAAAAACCAGGTGGCATAAACCCACTAGATGTTCTCAACAACATCTCGGACTGCTGCTTCGCAGCAAGTACCTGCCGTGTCGCAGTTGCTGCCGAGAGCCAGGTTGACGTGTTGCCGCATCTCCAGTCACGTTTAAGCTGCACATTTTTCAAAAGAGTCTGCTTGTGCCGTCTACAGTTGAGACTGTGCCCGTTCACCTCGCTGCTGTCGGTTCGTCAGCATTAGAGCTGCTTCATCTATGGACAGTGTCCGTCTCAGCAGAGACGATGCCAGCGCGCGCTGCAAGGCTTTGCTGGCGAATCCTACAGGCACGGAGTTTTCTCTAGCCAATGATGACGGCTCTTTTCTCTCTCGGCTGCTGCTGCACCACCCTGATGCAGCAGAAAAGATAGGGTGTGGCGTCAGCCACTTTACTGTTGTGTTCAACGCAACAGAAAATAGGAGAGGGTTTGGCTACCACCCACCATCTAAGCACATGGAGTTACATCGCATAGACGGCAGCCATGTAGACTTCAGTTGCAAGGCATGCATCCGCTCGTTGCCACGAGAGCCAAAACAAGATGCACAGCAGCAGCAGCAGCAGCAGCCACAGCAGCACCCGCAGCGCCACTTACAGCAGCAGCAGCAGCAGCACCCACACACACAGCTGCAGGAAGGGCAGCTGAACAAGCAGCAGCCGCCACAGCCGCAACAGTACACGCAACACCAACAACCGCCGCCGCAGCAGCAGCTGCATCCGCACCAGCAGCACCTGGTCCAGCAGCCGCTGCTACAGCTGCATCACCCAAACCAGCACCAACAGTGGCAACCACTGCAGCAGCAGCAGCAGCAGCAGCTACACCAGTACCGACCCCAGCAGCAGCAGCAGCAGCACCAAGACCCGCTGCTGTTACCGCCGCAGTGGCAGCAGCAGCAGCAGTGGCAACAGCAGCACGAGCAGCGGCAACAGCAGCAGCTGCAGCGGCTGCGCGAGGTGTGTCAACTGATCATTGACTACAAAGGCTGATGCACAATCGCTAATTGCTGGCGTACAGCAGTGCAGAGGGCATGCATCTACTGGGGAAGCTGCGGGTGCAGCAGGCAGTGGGGTCTTGAAAGGTGCATGGCACGCCCCTGTGTCAGGATTGAATGCAGCGGATGGCGACACACTTTGGCATGGTGGCAGTTCACACTGCAGCAGCAGGGTGAGCAGCAGACTGAAACAGACAGCAGCTGCAAGCAGGGTGCCTCCAAGACCTGCTGCTCCGACATGAGCAGCAGCAGCTGCTGCGGCGGTCGCAGGAGGTGCTTCAGCTTATGCATTGCTGACGAAGCATGGTGCATGCACGCTGTAGCCAGACTGGTTGAGCTTGCCAGGTGCAAGCCTGCACATGCTGTTGTTGCAGCAAGCAGCGGCGCAGCGACTGTTTGACCTTGTGTGTGTATGACAAGGCAGCGTGTGGCTCTGTGACTGTTTTGTGTGCATATGACAAGGCACCCGGTGCCATAGCAGAAGTAGCATGCCGTGGGTGGCCAATGCTGGTGCTACGCACAGCAGCAGCGGCGGTAGCAGCAACAGCAGACCCGGACAGACAGCTGCCTTTCTTTTGACTGTTGTTTACGTACGGTGCTGCTGGCATGAAGTTTGACTGAAGGTTGACTGACTGCTGGCATGCATGCCGCAGAGTTTGAAGCACGCAGGTGTGCTGCGACGAACCAAGCACATGTTAGTTATTTGACATGACCAGTAAACCGACACAGCTGCTACGAAGTTTTCACAGCTGCTTCATGCAGTCACTGCGCATGGCAGTTGGCAGCACTAGCATATTTTTTGGTGGGAAAGTTGTGGTCCAACTGTCAGCTGGGATTCTGTTGCAACAGGTGTCAATTGACACCACTTGCTGAGCCATTGTTTGGTGTTTTTGCCCTTGCCGCGCAAGCCTTTTGTGGACGCATGCGCCACTGTGTACTACGCAAGTTCACCAGCTGGCAGTACTGTGGTGAGAAGTGACCACTGGTCAGAGGCGGCCTCTGCAGATGCACAGCAGGATGCAGGACCGCACTGCAGTCTGCTGGCATTGACCCCTGTTTGCCACACAGTTGGTAAATGATAACACACTTACCATCACGCATTGTGATGATGTATACTTGTGCTGGCACTTCATTCTGGCACACTGACCGTCATGCCAGGGGGGCACGACACGGCCCTTCCAGTTTGGGCTTCCACTTTGGGTTCTGGTACGGCTTTGGTGCCGCATGTGACCTTCCATGCTCTGCTATAAATAGAGTACACGGCACGGCCTTTCTTGCAACAAATGCAAGCAGCAGCGGTTCCAGATCTTTTGAAGGTGTGTTTACGACACTGCCACGATATACGCATTCAACGGGCGCTGAAGACAGCTTTCAACCACGCAACTTCGCATGGACATGCTCTTGAAGCAGCACACCGGCTATTCTCGGTGAGTACCCGTGGTGCTGGTTGTCTGTGCCTGCGACAAGCGCACAGCAGGAAGTCTCCATCAGCCTTCAGAGCTGTAGATGAGATTTAGTTTTGCTCAATCGGTTCTTTGCTAATGTGAAATCCCGCACGTACTCGGACTTCGCAAGAACAAAGAGCCCAAATCTCAAAACTTCATTCACGGTCACACCGCAGCGCCAGCCGTGACAGCGGGAAGTACCGAGATATCGATGTATCTAACATAACGCACCAGGCGCTGCCGGCGCTTCGTGCAAGCAGTGCCGTGCTGTCTCGTACCTGCCTGCTGGTCACTACAGCAGCAGCACCCACTTTCCACTGTCCACTGGTGACACCAGTGGTGTCACTAGTACTTTCAACGAGAATGCAACTTACGGGCAGACCTGTAACACTTGCTGCTCTGCGCCTTTGCTTCCTTGCTTTATGCAGAATGCGCATCAGCAGCGCAGTTCCAGTAGCACCCTGCAGGCCGACAGCAGCAGCATTCAGGCGCTCAAGCCACATCACCTGTGTTGCCCGCCCAACCTGCAACAGCAGCAGCAGCGGAGCAATGTTGCGCCCTGGCAAGGGAAAGGTGTCTGATGCTGCAGTGGAAACACTGCAGACGGCCAAGCCTGCTGTTGACGGCACAGCAGATGGTGATGTAGCACAGAAGGTTTGTGCACACTGTGAAAGGATGTTCAGCCTCCAGTGTGCCACTGCTATGTATATCTGCCATTTGCAGGACAGCTGCAGGAACTGCTGTGGTTAGCAACAGTGATGTCTTGTTGCATACCAGTAGATCCAAGTTGGCAGGTTGTGCTAGCAGCAGCACTGCTGTGCTGCCTGCTGTCTTCACTTGTTAGTGTCATGCAGATCATCACACAGTTTGCACCACACGCTGTACATCTGCAGGACTATGATGGCTCCAATCTGGCCCAGTGGCTGGTCAACAAGCCGGAGACGGTCAAAGATGAGCTCGAGAGCTACAGCCAGGGGTTCTTGCAGTTCTGGCGAAAAGAGAGGGCCGCCTACTGGCCAATGGTGGAAAAAAAGAAAAAGGATTATGGCGTTAAGCAGAAAGAGGAGGACAAGAGGGCCAACGCGCTCAATGATCCAGTGGTGAGTCTAACACTTCCGCAAGTGATGTAATATGCTGCATGCACCAACACGTGACTAGTGCAATTGCAGTTGCAGCTGTTGGCATGTGCATGCACAGCCGAGCTCTAGGAAACACAGTGAATGTTACAGCAAAGCGGTAAGCGCACACGCCAATGCTGCATTGGCTAGCAGCTGCCAACACTGTTAGGCACAGTGTGCCGAAACTGCAAAGAGGTTTTCCAGGCACATGCCTCAGCGGCAGCACCTGATCATGAGAACGCACGCAGCTGAGCTCCGCAAATCCAGCATCCCTCTGTGCAGCTGCATGAAAGCTGGCGTCTTGCCTGTTCGAGTCACAATGTGCTGCTGCCGGCTCTGCCACTCTGCATTTTGGCGCTTCCTGCAGGCGGACGCCGTGTTCATTCAGCCAAAGCTGCCACAACGCACCACAGCTGAGTATGCTGAGAAGGCATTCGTCAAGGAGGTCGTTAAGTATGGCGAGATGGTGCAGGTGAGCCAACGTTGGGCAACTGCAGTGTCAAGGTGGCGTAGTGTGCGGCACTGGACATTGAATTTGAACAGGATGCATCACATATGTGAGGATCGCTTCGCACACTGCTCAGGCCGTCCATGCGCCAGCATTCACCAGTGGTGAACTGTGTCAAGATATCGCCTCCATCTCAGTCCAGCAAGCATTGTGGGGTGCACTTGTGTTTCACAGCAGACAGCACCAAGCCTTGGCAATGGTCAACCAAGCGCACTACGTGCATACCGTGGTGGCGGTGTGTACCAACATAAATGCATGCTGGCCTGCAGGCTGTGTACGACACTCTTGAGACGAAGGACGTGTACAGCCGCTTCTTTGGTGGCTGCATGGCTGGCGCCATGGAGGAGAACTCAACGCTGGCTGCCAACAACGGCGAGTTCATCAACGTGGGGGAGGCGGCAGCAAAGTACACGGTGAGGGCGATCAGCGTGAGCAGCCAGGTGCAATTTGAGGGTATCCAGATTGAGCAGCCAGGTACAAGTGCGGAGCAGGATGTGCTCAATGCAGGCATGAAGATGCATGGTGCCTCCAACATGCATGTCACACAAATATGGAAATGGTAGCCGGTGCAGACTACGTAGAAGCCGAGGAACGGAGGCTATGCACACACTGCATACTTTGCACGGTTTGGCGCGGCCTGGCGCGGATTGGCAAACTCTGTGCTGTTGTTACTATATAACCCAAACACTGGCACTGCGTTGCACGGCGTTGAAATTGAGGTGTATGTGTGCATGCATAATCTGCAGATCAAGAAGCAGCAATACTATTGCGGCTGTGTTTTACTGAGTAACTCGTAACACTGGCACATTGAATCCGGTGTTTATTATGTGTTATGTGTGCGCGCATGTGCTGCAGATTGAGAAGCAGATGCAGGCCGACTCTGGCGCCTACAAGCTAGTCACCAAGGAAGGCAGGAATTACGTTGGATTCATCGCAACAGGGCCGGCACATGCCGACCAGCCTGACGACAGTAACGAGGTTGACATTGCCGTGGTGTTTAGGGGCACCATCACAAAGGATGAATGGTTCCAGGTAAGCGGCAGCACGCGGTGGGTCGCGGCAGACATCTGCCGTATGTGATGCTTTGTGCTGGTTTGCCTGCAGTCCCTAGCAGCATCGCCGTGGTGTTTAGGGGCACCATCACAAAGGATGAGTGGTTCCAGGTGAGCGCCAGCACACAGTGGGCCGCGGCAGACGTCCGTGATGCTTTGTGCTGGATTGCCTGATATCCCTAGCAGCAGCATACGGTCTGGCCATACATGTGCAAGCCGTCTGGCCCCTGCGGGACAGCATCCAACCAGCTCACGGGACACCTTTGTAATCACACTGCGCTAAACAGTGCGTGAGCTTGCTGCTGAATGTGTAGCTGCTGCCACTCTTTGCTGCTGCTGCCAGGATGCCAAAGTGTTACAGGTGCGCTGGAACAACGGCAGTGCTGTGGCACAGCCCCCGCGCATCTTCCTGCGAGCATGGCCCTTCCAGCCCACTGCTGCTGCCTTCACTGGCACGCTGGCACTCAGCCTGCTGCTGCTGTGGGGATTCAAGGCGCACACAGGCGCACTGCCGGCAGGTCAGTGTGCCAGGAGTTATGCTTCATGTTGAGTTAGCGCTTGTGTCCGCATCACAGATGCAAAGAGCGCCCTCTTCGTACTCCAGGCAATGCAATGCTTAGGCAGCTGCAACTCAGTAGTTCAAGATAGCATCTGCAATCCATGCACTGCAGCAGTACAACGTCTTGACACGTTGCTGCGTCTTCGCACTCCTGTCATGCAGGTGTGGCTGGTGTGGACGCGTGGGTGAAAGCGCAGCTCAGCACTGGCACTGCTGCAGGCTCTGCCAATGGCTTCCTGCAAGGCCTGATCGCGTCATCAGCCGGCTTCCTGCAAACCCTGCTGGGTATAACAGTCAACGCAGACACAGGGCCCCTGCCCTTCAGCGTGGCCCTGGCTGCTGGTGCTTGGATGGCCAGCGGGTTCATTCAAGCGCGCATCGCACATCCCAACCACTGGTTCCAGGATATGCGTTCCCTAGTGATGGCGCTGCCGCTGTGGGTTACATATGGGGTGCAGCTGCTGTCCGATACGCTTGTGAGCTCCTTTGCGGGCTTGAAGGGCGACCCGCTGGTGTCATACGGCTTCAAGCAGATGTACTCAGGTGCGTGACTAATAGCAGTTGTTTGTGTCTTGGCCAGGCAGTACATTGGCAGTGTTGAAGTGGGTCAGTGTTGAAGCTTGCTGTGCTGTCATTTGCATCGTCATCCACGGTGTTGCTTCAGGTCATGTACATGCTTGTACAGATCTAGAGTGGTGTGTGTGCAGGTGGCAGCCTGTCAATGTTGAACGTGTTGCTCCACAGCAGCTATATCACTTGGTGTTAGTGCCTTCAAGTGTTGCTGATACAGGCTGGCTGCCTATACAGCATTCAATGTTCTCCCTGACTATGAAAAAGCGCGCATCAAACACCTGCAACTGCTGCTGCTGCTGTGGCGCTTCCCTGCACCTGTGTGCAGATGCTAAGGAGCATGAGGCCAGCCCGCGCCTGACCATCATGACAACACTCACAGAGCTGCTGGAGGACTACAGGAAGCAGGGCAAGGTGAGAGTCATGATGCCAGCATCTGCGTTCAACAAGCCAGCCCAGGATGGTAGCAGCACCCTGGAGCAAGCTTGTGGGCATAGTCTTCACGTACAATGTGCATATTCAGGCTCTGATGGTTGGGCACAAAGTCCTTGCCCAGCAGGCTACTGTTACTAACACCATGACCTAAAACAGTCGACAAAACAGGTCACTTCTGGCTTGATTGACACTAAGTGCCTGTGACTAACCCAGCATGCGTGGTTGTGCAGGTGGTGCGCAGCATCCACGTGACAGGCCACAGCCTAGGTGGTGCGCTGGCGTCCCTGTGCGCATACGACCTCTCCACAACAGTGGCTGCAGCTCTGCAGGCTGCAGATGACCCGCTGACAAGCAACAAGTGCACGCAGCTGAAGAATGACCTTGCGGTAAGCCAGCTGCAGCTGGTTCTTGCTATCTGCCACTCAGCCAATCTATGCTATGTTCCACTGGCTGCGACCGGGGGCAGCTGCTGCACATTGCAGCTTAATTCCAGCTCAGAGCATTTGTTGCAGCCATGAGCTCAATGCTGATGCAGTGGCGCAATTTCACCAATCTCACCAGTGCTGCTACTTGACTGCTGCCGCTGTCATTGACGCTGCTGCACTGCTGCTGCATTGCTGCTGCATCGCAGGCGCTTCAGCAGCAGCTGTCACCGCAGGAGCGGCTGAAGCTGGAGCAGCAGCTGCTGAAAAAGGGCGAGACAGAGCTGTCCATCAAGTCAGCACTGCAGCGCATCGAGCTCATGTCACAGCTGTGGCACATCAAACAGCAGCAGGGCAATGACGCAGTACCTGTGGTGGCTGGCATTACGTTTGCAGCACCCCGTGTGGGCAACCCGGCGTATGCCAATGCATTCAAGGCGCGATCGCTGATAGATCCGCTGTCAGTGAAGGAGCCGCTGCTTGACAGCAAGTACAAAGACAGTATGGTGAGTACCACTATTGGCCCATTAGCATCAGAAGTCCTGAGT
The DNA here is from genome assembly GCA_902809745.2 of Tetradesmus lagerheimii. Lineage (NCBI taxonomy): Eukaryota > Viridiplantae > Chlorophyta > Chlorophyceae > Sphaeropleales > Scenedesmaceae > Tetradesmus > Tetradesmus lagerheimii. Next base: position 22,664 of record CADDIJ020002740.1, on the reverse strand, counting down.
ACGGGTGGTGTCCAGCTGCTCTTTGTGACACACAGCCTGGTCACAGAAGTGTGCATTGCCTGAGCATGCACCAGGCATGCGTCACAGGTGCTGCGGACAACACGGTGGCATGCCATTGGCCGCAGCTGCCATCTCTTCTGCTCACTAGCCAGGGTTGGCAGCATGCTGGATGCACAGGGCACGTGCTTTACCCACATAGCGTGTTGAATGCAGCTTACTGCATGCCGCATCTTGCTTGCAGCTTCAACTGTCCTCACAGCAAACTATACCAACGTACATGTGCTGTTGTATTTGGTGCTGCTGTGCTGCTCGCTGTGTGCAGGTGGGTCGGCTGGGTGCTGTGTTCAGGGACCGCATCTGGCTGCTGCTGAAGCACATCTGGTACAATGTGGGCGTGGCAGATATTGCAAAGGAAGGGGCTGCTGTCAACCCCGATGATGCGGGTGGCATGCTGCGTGTGGTCAACGTGCATGACGTGGTGCCTGACGCGCCCTCAGCAGTGCGCGTGCCCTTCTTCAGGTGCGGCGGGGGGGGGGCGCGGCTTGCCAGCATACCATAATCATCGAGCCGTTGGCTCCTGATTTGGGGTTTCAACTCCTGGTTGTGTAGATCCCTCAGCAGTGCGCGTGCCCTTTTGCAGGTGCGGTGGCGCGCAATCAGCCAGCCCTGTGAGCCGTGCACACCCTGAATGTGACGATGTTGCCTAGCTGGTGCAGAATCGGGATAGAAAATGCTTGCCAGCCGGAAATGCCTGTAGGCCTGTGCTGCAGAACACTACATAGTGTGTATGGTGTAGCAAGAACCACTTCATGCCACATCCATACTGCAGAGATGTAACTTCATCTGTAGCTGCAGCATGTATCCGCCCGTAGCTTTTTTTCAATCAGCAGCTCAAGCAACGCTCAACGCAACGTGTCTTCTGCTGCGCAGGTACGTGCATGGTGGCCAGGAGCTGCTGGTGAACAGCCTGCACGTGCCCTACTACAGGGCAGGGGACTTCACAGGCGCAGCCATCGGCGCACGACACAACCTGGAGGTGCGCGTATAGTTATGTAACAGGCGTGCCCTCACCTGGGCCTGTCCTTTCGCTCTGTGTGGGTATGGTGTTATTGGCAGTGAGTTCACGGGCGCAGCCATTGGTGCACGACACAACCTGGAGGTGCGCAGCAAGACTTATGTTTTGTGTTTAGGGTTGAGACTACCTGTTAGACACGCATGGTTAGGGTTGAGGTTAACCCATAACCCGTCCTTGGGGTCATGTATGCATACATGCCCCATGCATGTCTCAAGCAATTGCTTCCAAACATGGGCTCATGCAGCCAGCCCAGCGCACCGCATAACATATGGCCTGGGCCTTTCGCTGTAGCGGGGGCACGGGGCCAGTGGCAGTGATGCTCTGGCTTGATTGGCGACATAATGATGGTCATGGCCGGCAGTGGAGCAACCGCCAACATTGGGGGCTGTGGCCTGCTCCTGGAGCAGCCTTGCCAGTGTGGTTGATGCAATCTCAGTCACATTCTCCAAAGTTTGGCACACATACAGTGACTTTGTCAGGCATATGGCTGTTGTGGTGCTGGCACCTTGGCGCAATCTGCAGCACGAGTGCAGATGTGCTGGCATCGTGTGTATCCAGGTACAACAGCACACACTGGCAGCTCTCTGCGCCTGGGCCTCAGAAGCATTCAACAGCCACTCCCTGGCACCCCAACTGACAAGCTCTGCTTACTGCCACCATGGTTTGTATCTGCAGCAATACCTGCACACGCTGGATCCCACGCGCGATCAGGCGCTGGTGAACAAGAGCGATGATGTGCTGCTGTCCAGCTACCGCGTGCCCAAGTGCTGGTGGAGCCCCGTGCCCAACAGAGGCATGGTGCATGCGAACGTCGACGGCAGGGGCACTTGGATGCGCAAGGAGGCCCTGGAAGATCAGAAGAAGCAGTAGCAGAAGCAGCAGCAGCAGCAGCAACAACAGCAACAACAGCAGCAGAAACAGGGGTAGGGGGCAGCAGCAGCGGCGGCATCATCAGCAACAGCAAGCGCAGGCATCCCAACAAGCATGTGCTGTGTACTTGGGCAGGCTGCCGCCGGCAGGCTGTTGAACAGCAGCAGCAGCGGCAGCTGCAGTGGGGGCCGGACCAGGGCAGCAGCAGCGCAGGCAGTGGATGTGCAACAGGGCACTGGACAAGCTGCAGCGGCAGCAGTAGCGCAGCAAGAGTAGAGTTTAGGCTGTACTGTACTATGATAGTCATACATGACAGTGTATAGTAAGCAGTGTATAGTAAGCAGTGGCGGCAATGCCATCATATGATTGTGGCGTCAGTGATCCTGTGGGCATTGGGGGTGTCACACCTGGCACTGGCAGTTGCAACGAGGACTCATCATCATCATCATCATCATCATCATCATCATCATCATCATCATCATCATCATCATCATCATCATCATCATCATCATCATGTTACCCATTAAGCCATAGCATCAACGCATCGGCCCCGCGCCCCTCAGGAGCGGAAGAAAGAGGGAGCACTGCTCCATTGTGTTTGCAATTATTACGCACATCCCAAGCTTGGACAAGATACTCAGCAATGCTCCTAGATATCACTCGGCACACCCCCCTACTACCCCAAATATCATCAGAAACAAAACGCAACAACTTAGTGGATGCATCAGTCAACGACAACACATTGCGCAATTTTTCAGCGCCGCCAGCAACATCACGCAAAACAGACCGAATTTCATCAAGCATAGTATCCCTCTGAGCAGAAGTAGCGGGACAATCAAACATCAGATGTGACAAAGACTCAACACCCTGACCACAAGCAGGACATGCTGTATTAGAATCAGCTCTGCTGCCGCCATAACGACTGGTACGCTCATGCACGCAAAGACAGCCCATTCGAACACGCATCAGCAACTCAATACCACGCGTTGGCGCACCAGAACACAAAAAGGGCCTAGCCCTTTTAAAACGCATGGCATCAGCATGTGTAGGGTGCACATGCGTGATGTAACGGCTCAAAGTAGAGTGCTGCAGTGATTCACAAACAATTGTGTCTGCATGCAGCTTCCTGACCTGACGGTTGATGTGATTCTTGCACGCATTAGCTCGATCAGCCGCCGCCTCAACATCCACACCATACTTGCAAAGCAAACTCTGCACATACTTATGCCAAGGTGTCACCGCAGCAGCACCACTAGGGCGCTTCCACTCAGCTGAGAAAACCTGACGTGGCAAACGCGAATTCTGCATACGCAACGAGGACTCATAGCAGGTGCTACAGCAGCAGCAGAAGCAGCCTGCTTTGGCAATCCCCCTCGGGTTTCAGGCATTACTGCCTCAATTGCATTTAGAAAGGGAAGGGCGGGGAGGGCTGCAGTGTGCAGCGGGAGGCTACCGTAGCCGAATTGCGAGGCCGCCAGCCATTCGGCATGTGATGCCACTGAGTCAGCTGGCCAGCCATGGCTGCCGCGGCGGCAGCTGCAGCCCAACTTGCGCTTGGGCGTAGTGTAAGCCTTGGTCACTCACTGAGTGTGATCTGAGCCTGAGATGAGTGAGACACCGTGATCCGGGGTGATTGCGAGTAGCTTGCACTGAAACAATACAATACAATACACCTTCAGGACTGAAACCTGCCTCAGGCACTAGCCCAGCGAGCCGATACTCCGCTCATGAGGGTTTTTGGTAGTAATTGTACCCAGTCTTTCCTTCGTTGGTTGGGCGATCGAAACCACCCGCACAAGTCCGTCAATTCCAGTTGCTTTTTATGCCCAGCCACGGGCGGTTGGACCGGGATTCCATGTGCGAGTGCGAGCTGCGCTAATAGAAAAACCTTTTCTTGCTGGCAGCAAGTCCCAGCAGTCAATGTAACCTCTAAAATGTGTGCCACGCATGGTAAATTGCCAAGGCATCCGATGCCTTGTCAGTGACAAGTCGTCATATGCATGGGCCGCCCATGTGGCAATGCAACAAGTATCTCTTGCACGTTACACCGTGCAATTTTGAATCGTCACCACTTGATGATGATCGCCTGTACCGAAGACATGTCTTTGAGCCAATGACAGGCTCATCGGGCCCCCCGAGCTCGGGAATGTTGCCAATCAAACCTGCAACACCCATTGCAGCTGCAAGCTGCAGGCACGCCATGCGGCAGTGCCGCACATGCCTGAGGCTAACCACCACACGGTGGCAAAACCTGACATCATGTCAGGGACTACACATGATGCAACACGTAACGTGCAAGCACGGCACCAGTGTTGGGCAGCCGCTGCGCCAGTAACACCTCAAACATTATACGATAAACGCTCCACTAACACTAACCCTGGTGGCTATTATGACCACGGCTGCTGCTGCTGCTGTAACCTGCGCTGCCAGTCACATTTTGGAAGTTACACCAGTAACTTCGCCCGTTTGGGGAGCCAATGACAGGCTCATTGGGCGGCCAAGCAACCAAGCAGTCATGCCACTCCTGCTGTGGCCGCTGCTGCCCTACGTGCACCAAGTGCTGCCACTCTTGCTGCTGCTGCTGCTGCAAGCCCTCTCCCGGCTGCTCTTCACCCTTCTGTCCAGCGCTGAACCCCAAGCCCCGCTTGCGCTTGTTGTGCAGCGACTGCAGCGGCTGCTTGATGCCCTGCCCCTCTCTCCCCAAGCCCTGGCCAGGCCTGTAACCCATCTTGGCCATCAGCGAGTGTGCTGCCCCCCACTGCCCAGCCGCAGCAACTTGTGCTGCTGCCGCCTCTGCTGCTTCACGCGCTGCTGCTGCCTCATCCCGAACATCAGGCGCTACCCTGCCTGCTACTGCTGCTGCTGCTGCTTCTGCATCTGAGTCACCGCTCACTATCCCTCCAGACACCCATGCAATAGGTCCGCGCGGCGCCTGCTGCTCCAGCCGCCGCTTCTTACTGCGCCGCTTGCTGCTGTTCTGCTGCGCAGCACTCTTGATGCCACCTAGCTGCTGCTGGTGCTGCTGGTATGCTGCATACTGCCTGTCCTCTTCCTGCCAGGTGGGCAGCAGTTCTCGCTGCAGCAGCCGTGACAGCGCAGTCAGCCACGGCTTAGCTGCTGAGAAGGGGCAGCTCAGCTGCAGCTGTGGCTGCAGCTGCTGCTGCCATTTGCGATGGCTGTGATGGTGCATACTTGACGCAAGAGGCACAGATGGAGGCTGTGGTGCTGGCAGTAGCTGCCAGGGTCCTGCAGCTACAGGGGAGCCGTTTGCAGCAACACTTGCCCATTGTAACGCACCCGGCTGCTGCTGCTGCTGCCAGCTGAGGCGGTTGCCGCTGGTGTGTGGCGCAGGCCACCTTGGCTGTTGCTGCTGGCGCCCACCGCGCTGCTGCTGCTGCTGCTGAGGGCCAGCAGCATGTGCACCAGCATGTGCTGCAGATAGAGCTGTTGGCTGCTGGTGATGCTTGTGTTTGACTACAGCTGCTTCAAAGGCTTGCCGCAGTGCTGCAACGTCAAGCTGCCAGCCCTTGCTTTTCCGTCCTCGCCGAAACAAGGGGTCCGATTCAAATATGGAGTTGGTGTCAACATCAATGCCCAGCTGCCGTTTGGAGAGGCCCTGGTCATGCAGCAGGCTGGCGATCGTGTGTGTCCTGGCTGACTGCTGTGGCTGTGATAACAAAACGCTAGCTGCTGCGCGTTTGAAACGTGAAAGAGCATCAGAGCCTGGCCAGGCACGCTGAAGTACATGCAGCAGCAGCTGCTGCTGGTCTTCTGCTGCCGCCTGCCCCATCATATATGCATCACTGTGTATGTTGCAAAGTATCATTTGGTTCACCTGCAGGCACATGGAATAGGGCTGCAGGATTAGCAGGAAGGCAGCAGTAGCAGCACCAGGACCAGCGGCAAGCATGCAGGTGCCCTGCATATTTGGCATGTTGAGTCGAACATATGTATATTTTGCATCTTTAGCGTGTCTTGCGCGCGAGGCAGCCGTGTGACAGGAGGAACTGCTCACCAACGGACGGTCATCAAAGGCGAGCCGAGGCAGACACAACAGCCCAAGCAGGTGGTTTACTTGTTGTAAAAGATCTGTAAACACGCAGCAAGTGTAATTCCTGCTGGGTGCTGGCACTCGAGACATCATGGAAATTGTTACAGGGGTCAAGTCGTGACACTGTCATTGGATTATGCACAGCTGCCTTGATGTAATCGCCGATTCAGCGCACAAAACCGCTGATGGGAACTGCCCACAACGCAGAAATTACACTAGCACTAGCAAGCATGACAGCGCCATACGTGTGCGCTGTATCAGGCAATTCATGTCCATGCCAAGCACGCCAAGAAAGACGCCACCACACATGAAGCCAAGCATGATACAGGCCAGAAGGTGCACATATATATCTATGACCTTACTGAAGATATGGTCTGATGGATGAACAACAACCAGAACGAGGTAAGCTGACATATGTTGATGGACCCGTATAAAGGTTGACACAAAAGTAATGGTCAAATTGGGTGTTTTACAGCAAGTCTGCAACAGCAGACATACCAAACATTCATATGTTCTGAAGCAGAGCTAGGACAGCAATGCCATGCATGTCTACTTCAAGATCCTAGCTGCACAGATGAAACTGAGTCAGCCATCATGACCCAGCATAGCACAGAAAATGCCATCACCAGCAGCCTGGAGATGGCCTGAAAATGCCTCTTTTTGCATGCCAAACAAACACAGCAGCTTCAACAGCAGGATGCCTGCCAACTACTCTGAGCAGCCCCATCCTGGAACCTATAAATGATGCGCTTTTGCCCTGCATGCACTGCTGTGCCTGCAACACCCTCAAGCAGCAGATGCCAGCCCAAAAGCAACAGCACAACAAACAGCACAGCCAGCAGCACAGCAAAACCACAGCAGAACACAAGCATCAGCCTCACACGCACACCAGGGGCATGCAGTCAGAACTGTCTGCATGCCACTGCAGCAAAAGAGAAGGGCTCTTGGTTTACTGCTGCGGCTGCGGCTGACGGCTAAGGCTAAGAAGAAGAAGAGGGGTTACAGGGTGTGTTCAAGCGGCTACGCCGCAACGGACACCAGCTAGAAAAAGGATGCTGCGAACAGCTCAGCTCAGACTGTCACTCAAAAGGAGGCTGAACCCCAGAAAAACAGCCCCTGTGTGAGAGGCATGACATTTGGTGTGCAAGCACAACCGTCTTTCTCATCACACGCAATGTTGGTGTATCAGAGGGTATCTGATCATGAAAGCAGTAGTCTAAGCAGTGTCAGTGACAGCAATCTATACATTTTGCAGTACAGGCGGCGGGCTGAGCTCGGGCGTCTAACACTAGCTCAAGAAAAGCAGGTCGGACTCAAGGCAGCTGATGGAATATGCAAGCAGAGGGCCGACCAGCTGCTGAGGGTGTGACATCTCTGCATTCCAGCAGTTATGCAGTGACCCACAACATCCACCCAAAAAAAGGACTGGCCGCCTCTGGCGGAGATGGTTGTTGAGCATGAATAAAAGCAAGCAAATACATGCATACACAGGCTGTCATCTGCGAACCACACGTAAGCCATTGCCGCACAACACTGTGTGCCAAGCAATGAACGGCTGACACGTGAGCAGTTGAATCCTATGCCGACGAGGTACCCGGGCCGTAGCAGCAAAGTCAGCAAGTGCATCCCAGAAACACCCAACAGCCGCTCGCACTGCTACTTGTTCTACCAGCACGGGGATAGTCAACTGATGAGACACCGCCCAAGCCACCTTGCGGCCATGCTCAAACGCATGTATAACTGCCAAACAGACCATATCCCACACTAGCCGATGCATGTCACGGTGAGGGGCACATGCCAACCACAAGGCGCTGCACGGCAGGCTTGCACCTGCCGCCAACAAGTTGAATGCATGCAGCTGACTTTCAACCTCTGTGCGTACAGCGACCGCAACAGGACATGTCCAGAAATGATGCTCCACACCCGGCCCAACCACTGAACAAGCTGCACAACCCGTAGCCAGCTGCATCCGCTGCGCTGTAGGGAAGGCATTCAAGGCCAGGCGCCACGCAGCCTCTTTGTATGTGTTAGCCACCCTAACACCCCACCAACGAGACAGCACCAACCGCACAGCTGGCAGCTGGGTGCCCGCTGGGAGGCTATCCAGAGTCCTAACACTATCCAAATAAGCCGCATGACGGGGAGCAATAGCATCAAGTGCACGCAAACGTTGTAGCTTCGTAGCTAAGGCAACAGTCAGGTCAGCTAACCGAATAACGGCATTGGCATCGCCGCCTGGTCGCTGCCAGCCCAAATCAGCACACAACGATTCACGCGCCAATAAAAGGTCATCAGGGGTAATAGAAGAGAGGTGCGCAATGCTCATACCAGCAGCACGAGCTGATATTAGGTGAACACGCGCAGCAGCCACCCACAGTTGAGGAACCAGCTGCAAGAGCGCTTGCACATGCTGAACAGCCAGCTGCCTATCAGCATATTGTGCCCTGCTGTTAAGCCAGGGGCCCCAAATATCACGCTCGTACGCTGTCCGCTGAGCTAACAGCCCAGGCAGGGTACACACTCGTGCCAGCTCTGACGAGAGCAGCACTGCCTGACCAAGAGACTGCAGCTTTGGCAGCTGTAACAGACCACAAGCAGCCACACTCTCAAGACCAACAACAACCCTCCGCTGTTGATCAAACCACTGCCAATCTTGTGGCACAGTGAAAATAGGATTTGCCCACAGCGGTGCGTGCCAACACAGATCATCCACATCCAATGCGTTGGCGCCAACATGGCGGAGGGGGGGCAGGGCCCGCAGCCCCAGTGCCAGCGCACGCAACGCTGAAGGCAGGCATGAATCCGCAGGAGCAGAAGGAAACAAAATATGACGTCTACACAGCATCAGACCCCAAGGGCTGGTGCTAGCAGCACGCGTGAAAGGCTCAGTAGCTGCTGCCCACCGTGGCCATAACTCGCGAGCCATGGCTACCCAAGGTGCAGTGCCACCTTGCAAGAAAGGCAACGCTTCACATGCCCACCGCGACAGCAGGTGGTGCTGGATTGGCAGCAGGCCAAATCCTCCACACTTCGGATGCGCTGACAAACAATCCACTGGAACATCAGGAGCCCCTCGAAAATCGTCGTCAGGCCCCAAACCAGCATCCACAAGCGCTGCTGCCCATTTAGTGAGCTTTGCTGCCACATCAGCAGGCACGTGACCAGCAAACTGAGCTGCATACAACAGGGTTGATAAAGCATAAGCATTAGCGGCAAAGGCTCTTCCAAAAGCTGACAGTTTTGAGATGCGGCTGATGTTCTGCATGCGGTGCCGCACACTCGTCAATCTGCCATCCCAGTCAACGCTGCTCTTGCCACATTGATCAAAGAACACGCCCAATGACTTTGCCTTAGCCACAATTTGCATAGTGCCCACCGCAAGCGCAGCCCCACCTGGCGCAGCAGCCTGAGCTTGCTGTTGCCCGATATGCAATAAACGCGTTTTGGTAGGGTGGAGGCATTGGCCGGAGGCCTTAGCAAAATCTGTCATGCATGACATGAATGTGGGGACATCAGCTAGCGAGAGCAGAAACACCTCAGCATCATCAGCATACTGCGCTGCCGCAAGCTGCTGGCTAGCTGCAACAATACCAATGCCTCGCTGCTTCAAAAAAACATAACAAAGCTTGCCCCACAAACAGGTACAACAGAGGGGCCAAGGGACAGCCCTGGCGCACCCCAGCATCACAGCGATAAAACGGGCTGCAAAATCCATTCACCGTAGCACACGTGTACGTATCAGACAACAACACTCGCATCCAGCTCACAAAACCATCCCCTATGCCAAGAGCTGCTGCTACCTCATACAACAAAGATCTATCAACAGTATCGTAAGCCTTGGCAAAATCCGTGAACACAACCACCGCCATGCGTTGCTCCTCATGCAGCAGCGCAGGCAGAAACTGCAGCAACCGAATGCTGTCCCCAATGTGCCTACGCTGCAGAAACGCCGATTGCACTGGGTGTACGACCTCCCCTGCAACCGCAAGCAAGCGATCAGCCAAGATCTTTGCCAGCACTCTATAGTCATAGTTCAACAATTGAATTGGCCGAAATGCAGCTGGGTCAGCTGCGTCACCACCAGGCTTCAAGATAGGCAAGATGACACCATCAAGAAAACCATCTGGAACACGCTGCGTTGCGCCAATAGCTGAATACAAAGCCGCCAATAAAGGCGCAAACTGTACACGATATTGTCTAAAGAACTCCCCAGGGATTCCATCTAGACCAGGTGCCTTCCCAGGGGCAGTGTGAGATATGGCTGTTATCACCTCCTCTACCGTTACCGCAGTGTCACCGAGTCGGACTGCTGCTGCTGCATCCAACCGCTGAGAGTGCTGCGTCACCGCTTGCAAGACTGCTTGGCGGGCCGTCTGCTGCACCTGCGGTGCCACAGTAAGGGCGGCATACCGGCTACCTATGATGCGGGCCAGACTCACACCATCGCGCACCAGATGACCACTGCCTGGGGCGTGCAGACCTGAGATGAAAGTAGCTCCTTTGGGGGGTTTTAGGATCCGCGTCATGGCAGGGCCAGGCCGCTCGCCTTGATGCACCCACTGCTGGCGGCGGCGCTGGCGCTGCAGCTCTTCTTGCTGCTGCTGCAGCTCAGCCAGCTGCGTCTGTCACGCCGACAACCTTACAGCGTCCTAGCGTGTACCACAGACGCCAGGGTAGCTGGCAGCGCCGCAGTGCTGCAGGTCTCAAGCTACACATGCGCTGCCAGTACGGCTGTAACTGCTGCTGCATGCTGTGCTGTTTGCAGCTGCTAAGGCTAAGACTAAGGCGCGCGCGTGGTATTTGCCGTATGAGAACAGCAGGAATTGAACGTGCGCTCACATGGATCATACGCCACCACGCTACCACTATGCCATTGGAACGGCTAGCACGAATTGCCCTGACATATGTATTATCGATACAAAACACCGAGCTCTTTGAAGTAACACTGAGACTTTGACGGCTGAAAGAGGGGCAAGTGACTCGCTCTAGGGCGATAGCTTGCCCACCCCTGTAACAAACCTCTTCTTCCGACGGCGGTGAACACACCCTGTAACCCCTCTTCTTCTTCTGACGGCGGTGTCTCATCAGTTGACTATCCCCGTGCTGGTAGAACAAGTAGCAGTGCGAGCGGCTGTTGGGTGTTTCTGGGATGCACTTGCTGACTTTGCTGCTACGGCCCGGGTACCTCGTCGGCATAGGATTCAACTGCTCACGTGTCAGCCGTTCATTGCTTGGCACACAGTGTTGTGCGGCAATGGCTTACGTGTGGTTCGCAGATGACAGCCTGTGTATGCATGTATTTGCTTGCTTTTATTCATGCTCAACAACCATCTCCGCCAGAGGCGGCCAGTCCTTTTTTTGGGTGGATGTTGTGGGTCACTGCATAACTGCTGGAATGCAGAGATGTCACACCCTCAGCAGCTGGTCGGCCCTCTGCTTGCATATTCCATCAGCCGCCTTGAGTCCGACCTGCTTTTCTTGAGCTAGTGTTAGACGCCCGAGCTCAGCCCGCCGCCTGTACTGCAAAATGTATAGATTGCTGTCACTGACACTGCTTAGACTACTGCTTTCATGATCAGATACCCTCTGATACACCAACATTGCGTGTGATGAGAAAGACGGTTGTGCTTGCACACCAAATGTCATGCCTCTCACACAGGGGCTGTTTTTCTGGGGTTCAGCCTCCTTTTGAGTGACAGTCTGAGCTGAGCTGTTCGCAGCATCCTTTTTCTAGCTGGTGTCCGTTGCGGCGTAGCCGCTTGAACACACCCTGTAACCCCTCTTCTTCTCTGACGGCAGACTTTGCCAGTCGTTCTCTGCGCAGAGTTCATGTTATTGGGTGGGGGAAGCTGCTTTTTGCCTCTTTGAGGCTTTTTGTGGTTTACCCTCGTGTACCGCGCTCTGCGGTCCTAAAAGTGTCTGCGGGCACACCTGGTAACTTACTTCAATCAATCAAGACGGCAAAAACGGTATTGCGTTTACTTTTGTGTCAACCTTTACCACAAGACAACAGACTGCAAGACATTGGGATGGACAGAGGTGCAATTCGCCACACTTTGCATAACATACAGGGTGAGTCCGCGCCGATCAAGGGCGCAGCTGGTAAGGATGCTGATGATGACGTCACGCCAGGCAACGTTTGAAGAACCAATGTATGAGGCACACCACCCAAACTGGCTGTCTAGGGGATGCGTAGGCAGCAACTGTCAGTCAGGTGTTGCTGCTCCAACCGCTCACAGAAACCAGCTGGGTGCATTTGCAACATAACATAAATGCTGACGCAAGTGCAGGAGCAGTTGCAGCAGCACCAGCAGCAGCAGCAGCAGCAGCAGCAGCAGCCACAACCTGCGCGGTTCATGGTACACGCCCCTGTGGGCACGGGTGGTGCCGACGTGGTGGCTACACTAGTTGAGTGCGGTGGTGTTACTCCAAGCAGCATCACCTCTGCACGCATTGTGTGGTCACCAAAGCCAGCAGCAGCAGAGGGTAACGAGACCCTTGCTGCTGCAGGGGGTGGCAGCGGCGGCAGCAGCAGCGGCAGCGCCTCAGGCGCGCGGCGATCAATGTGCTTGTGGGAGGTTACGCTGAAGGAGGCGGATCTGCTGAGCAACATGCTTGGCGGCCGCATCCGCAGCAACCTGCGGCAGGCTGGTCACAGCATTTATGTTGACGCAATGCTCAGTGCAGAGGAGCGGCAGCAGCGAAAGGCTATGCAGCAACTGCGGCGTGAGCTGCAGCAGCAGGGCGTGCGCACCCGGTGGTCGCGTGCCACACTGATGCGCTGGCGCCGTGGTGGTGCAGATGGACGTCGGGGCAGCTGGGAAGAGGTGCCACCGCTGCCAGCGGAGGTGCCTGGCAGCTAGGCTTAGTAGCAGTGGCGCAGTGTGGAGGTTTGGGAAGTGAACATTTGGCGCGTGGTTATGTCAGGTGGTGGTGTCTTTTGAGATGCCGCAACTTTTGAGGAGTGGTTGATATGGATGATCTCTGGTGCAACTAGCATCGCATCCATTGTGTTGTGCCATTGGATTGCGCTCATGTTGGCTTTAGCCAGTTTACTCCGGCTTTTATGGTGTTTCAAAGCACACTTTTAGGTGTGCCAGCTTATGCCTTGTACAATCCTGATCGAGAGACTAGGACTATTTTGGCTTCAAAGTTGCTTCAATCTCCCTTTTTGGCGCAAGATTGCGTTCACTTTGTGTGGTGCATGCCATCTGAGATGGCGAACGGCCTACGTGTAACTTCCACTCTCTATAACTTCATCAGTGCATAACGCGTGTCCGCAACTCCAGGCAGTGCAGCGCAGGAAACAATATAACAGTGCGTTCTACTGGTTGAGAGCTGTCTGATGCTGCATTGCAACCAGTCGACAGCTCAAACTGCAGCAGGACCTACAGCACCACCAGCCCCCCCTGTTTCTCCTTTCTGTGCTGCTGCTGCTGCTGCTGCCTCAAACTCTGCTGCCTCTGCCTTGTCTCCTGCTGCAGCCACGATTGTCAGTGGCACGCTGCAATGCTGCTGCACATATTCTTTGATGCTAGGCCCACTGATAATGCGTGCCAGCTTGCCTCTGCTGCTGCTGTGGTGGTGGTGCCCGCTGGCTGCTGCTAAGTAGACGTGGCTGCAGTGCAGCTCCTGTGCTTTGCTGCAGATGAGCCTGCCTACTGTCTTAGGGTCCTGGGAGGCCTGCATGCAGCGTGGAAAAGAGACGGTATATTATTTGAGAGAGAGTAGTTACATGTGGGTCCAGTCACCATCTCAGATGGTATGAGCCACCCCAAAATGAGCACAATGTCAACGCGTGACGAAAGAAGATGAGCACACAATGTAGCCCATTGAGGCCATCCGTTGAGCACAGGGTCTCTCCAGATTGAGCATAAGATTATATCTGCGGTGTGTCAGTGACACACCCCAATCAGCCAACAGCATGTGCTGAAGAAGCACACCAACCAAAAAACATGTTGTCAAGATCACACAGCCAGAGAGATAGGCAGGGCAACTAAGGCGGCATAAAGGCGGCAGCAAACCAATAATGTGACAGGATGCATGTGTAACTCGTCAAGTAACCTAAACTCATCACGGGCTAGGAGCAACAGCGTCTAAGGCGTCATCTACAGGGACATAACCCTCAGGCTGAATTGGCACACTTTGATGGTCAGGGGACAACCCCAGCAACACTGAGCGATACAACCACATCTGATAAACCACCACAGCCAAGCCCTCTTGATCCTCACAGTCTAGAATGCGCGGCACCAACTCGTTAGCATAGCGATCTACAGTACCCGCAGGATAGAACACACTAGGGCAGGCACCGCGCAAGTGGTCATATGCAGGGCATATTTGAGTCTGGTGTATGTGACTGCGTGCCTAGGTCACCTACGCAGCCGTTCAGCTCATGCAGATGAGCTAATACTGTCTTGGGAGTTGTGAAGCCTGCATGCAAGTCAGGAAAGGAGGGAGCAGGCACCGCCAAACACAACCATACCACATGCCATGGCAGTGTGCGGGCCAGGCTGCCCAGAAAGCGCCCAACCAGCGCACGCAGGACATCCTCCGCACTGCGGATTGATAGTACCAAATGCCGATGCACGTGCACACTCTTTCCAGAGCTCATGCTTGAGGTGGTGGCAACATGAAGGTACAAGGCACAAGATGCCCACTGCCGCCACCCAAGAACTGCAGCCTCACCTGCACGATGTGCACGGTGGGCCGCAGCCCCAGCTGTTCCAGGCTGCCCAAGAAGCGGCGCTGCATGCCTCCCAGCGCCCAGTCAGTGCATCACATGACATCTTTTCTTTCTAAATACAAAGTACAGCAATCAAAACTGCAGATGCACGTGCACACTCTGCTGCGGTCATGTTTGATCTGGCGGCAACATGCGATGGGGTTACAACGCACAAGATGCCGCCAACAAACTCTGCAGCCTCACCTGCACAATGTGCACGGTGGGCCGCAGCCCCAGCTGTTCTATGCTGCCCAGGAAGCGGCGCTGCATGCCTCCAAGCCCCCAACCAGTGCACCACAGGACATCTTTTCGTGTAAATATAGCAAATTATCGTCAGAATCACCAATGCATGTGCACAATCTTTGCTGCGCTCACGCCTCAGCTAGCGGCAACATGCAAATGGGGGTACAACGCACAAGATGCCGACTGCCGCCACCCAAGAACTGCAGCCTCACCTGCACGATGTGCACGGTCGGCCGCATGCCCAGTTGTTCCAGGCTGCCTAGAAAGCGGCGCTGCAGCATGGCCATCACCACACGCTGCGCCTCTTGAGGGTGGGCCTGCAGCAGCAGCAGAAGCAGCAGAAAGAAAATATATCTCAATTGTAGCAGCCAGGGGCATCAGGATGAAGAAGCGGCATGACAGTTTCATAGGCAGACACTGGCATGCATGCGCAGGGATGCTGCCGCTGCTGCTCTGCTGCTGCTACGACTTGCAAATACGCGGCTTGGCTGGTTTGCCATCTGCAGATGCGACCAAGGGTAACACGGCAGGTAGTGCTCGCTCTAGCACGCACTCCTGCCGAGACTGTGTAAGGTGCACATGCCACCCAGCTGCAGTCTGCTGCAACCTGATGACCTGTGCAGTATGCTTGTTACGAAAAGCCCTTCTCACTGCGTATGATACAGGCAGGGTCACTGGGAACCCCAGTGCCTCGATAAAGCACCACCCAACAGCACTTGGCAAAGCGCACCTGCTCAAAGTAGTCAGCGCCTGGCAGGTGGTTGCTGCCTGTTGCATCGCGCACGGTGACGTGCAGCAAGTGCACCTTGTCACCAGGCAGCAGCAGGTCACTGTCGAGCACCCACTGCAGCATCAGCTGGCAGGCATCATTGTCATCTACTGCCAGCAAGATGACCCTGGGCTCACTGCTGCTCATCTATGGTGCTCCCCCTGGCAACGCTGTACAAAAGAATGAGGAGGTAATGACGCCTGACGAGCTGCTTCTTCCTTATGTGCCTGATGCTGGTGTTGCTGGTGCTTCTGCTGCTGCTGCTGCTGAAGCTACGCACAGCCGGTTCTGCTGAATGCCTGCAAGATGCGCACGCGACGCGTCAAGATGAATTAAAAGGTGATCACGAGGACTGTGGTCTCGTGGTTGAAGTAAATGGTTTGCAACTTCGCACAGCAAGAACCTCTACAGTAAGTGCTGCAAGTCAACAGTTTCTCAGTAGACATGTACCTGACGCATGTCGTGACGCTGAGAGTTCTGATGTCGTAGAAGACTTCAGTGTCAAGTGTAAGCCGGCCATTCGAAGGCTAGAACTACTAGACCTCAGGTGTCACCCATACATGACATGTCACCAAGTATGCAGGTGGTTCGGAATTGCTGGCGCCCCCTAGACAATGTGAGCGCACGTTTCAGCTGCAAGGCGCTGCGGAGCAGTGCTTCTGGTTTCAAGCCTGTTGGACTCTCGTGTCTGGGTTGCAGTCCCGCCTGACGGATACGAACTACAACATTTCAGTAGCGTGGATTCAGGGGCAGCGCAACGCAGATATCCAATATAGTAATGGAACCGCTTGGTTTGTGCCGTGGCCTGCCGTGAGAAGTAGGATATGCGCTTGGTTCACCGGACTGGAAAGCCATTTCTCACACACCAGTACTTGTGGCAAGCATGAGACGCGGGCAGACCTATGTAACTGGTAAGTATACTTGGGAATTGTAGCCATTGTGGCATTATATGGTCCAGAGACAGGCAGCAGCAGGGGCAGCCAGCCAGCCGCAGCAGCAGCAGTGACAGCATGGACACTACTTAGGACCACTGCATGCAGATCTGCAGTGCTGGTCTTAGCCAGCTTGACCCTGGCAGCTGGTCAATTGATCAGGCGAAAGGTCTCTGCCGGCAGAGACCTTTCGCCTGATCGACACATTGCAGTGCAGTCACTAGTGCAGTGCAGTACTGCACTGATCAGTGACTCATGAGTGAGTTAGTGTAAGGAATTTAGGGGGCCCCTCTCACGCGTACGGTGAGTGTGTGATCACTACTCATGAGTGCACTCTGAGTTTCACGTGACATGCTGCAGCTGTATGTCACATGGACACATGTACATGTGTACATACACCCTCTCAATGCATATATAAATAGCTGCGCACGCGCCATCATAAAACTGCGCAGCTCCAGAGGCACGCGCCAGACCAGCACGTGTCCTGTGCCCACCTGTGTTGTGCTGCAGGTGTACTGGGGCTGGTTGCATGGCTGATGTTGACAGCCACACTGGCAGCTGCACAGTCAGGTGGCTTCTTTGCAGCAGCAGGAGGTCAGTGTAGCTGCCTCCATGTACACTTGACCAGACAGCACAAGAAGATTCGCATTGCACCGCATGCACATGCACGATGCGCATATTACACGTTCTGTGTACACAATCCCCAAGAGCCGCTAAGCAGGTGGTGGCTGCTTCAAGAGAAGGCTGCGCGATTTCAACCTACTTGGAGGTATCGTCTGGGCAATTGCTCGTCATGAGCCGATCAAGTGTAGGGTAGGAACATGGCGTCACAGATTACATGCTATATGTAGTCGTGGCAGACACCTCCGTGAATTACCTGCCCCCATCAACCTGCTGCTGTGCTCAACTCACTTGTGTTATCCTGCTCCAGGTGGTCACCACTTGGATGGTCCAGAGAGGCGCCTACTGCAGCCGCAAGGGTGAGCAATGCTGGTGGTCAGGGCAAGCCACTTGTTTCTTCTAGACGGTGGAGTTGTTGGTGATTGCACATGTTTCAAGCCGGTAGATTCATTCAGCATGCCATGCCGCTTGTGTCCTGCTGCTATGTCATTCTGACACGTTGTACTGCGTTTGCTCCACGCTGGCAGCCGGACAACTGGGCTGTTGTACCAGGAACGGGGCCTGCGGTCACCGCCCAACACCACACGCAGAAACTATGGCAGGATCAGGACGAATTCCAACAAAGTTGGGACCCTGGGCAGCGGATTAACCCCTACAGACATCGCTCAAGTTGCATGCGGGACCAGCAACATATTTGATACAGAGTGCATTGAAGTGCTGCTGCTAATGCTCACGCCGCAAGCCGTCTCCTCAAACAAGACAACCGACACACCTGGCGGACGCGCTTTCATCAGCCCTGCACAAGTGAGCTCACTTCAAGAGCCGATCGTGGCTGCCAGTGGGTGCTCCAGCTGCGATTGGCAGCAACCGTAGTTGTTGCCATGACCATCTTGCAGACTGTGTGGAGCGTTCTCTTGGTTGTCAACGGCTTGCAAACGCAGTTGTTAATATACATCTCTCTGACGCTCTCTTTCCGTCTCTTTCTCTCCATCTCGTATTCCTGGCCCCCCCCCGCATGCATGCGTGCGTGCAACATTGGCTTGCATGCAGCTGCCGCTTTTGACCCCATCACCTTGCTATGTTGTGCATGCAGAACCAAGGCAGTTGCGGCGCGTGCGTGGGATTCACTGTGACTGCAGCTGCTGAGGCTGCCGTCAATGTTTTTAGGCAGCAGCAGTGGCACAGCCTCGGCCTTTCCGAGCAAGATCTCAGCTTTTGCAGGTAATCTCATATTACAGTAACGTTACTGTAAAAGTTGACAGTAACATGCATGTTACACCCTGCAGTGACACTGTTGTGCTGCTCACTTCCTTGAAAAGCAATGTAGTATCATGCGAGCCCATCACTAATCATTCACAAACTATCACTACCATGCACGTTTGCGTTCTTAAACTTGGATTGTCAAGTAGCAGACTAATTGTGACACCATTTGTCACGGTGTGACATTGCCATCAACCTCCCCGCCCACAGGTTGGAGCAAAAAGTCAACTGTAAAGTTGAAGGAACCGGAAGTTTCTAGAAGGTTCTAGAAGGTTCTAGAAGGTTCTGGATGTTTCCAGAAGGTTCCAGATAGTTCCAGAAGTTCTAGAAGTCTCCGGAAGGATGTAGATGTTTCCGGAAGTAGTATGTTCTAGGATTGTCTAGAAGCTTCCTTGGTCCAGAATGTTCCAATTGTAGGCAGTTGAGGAGGCGTTGTAGGTTTTTGCCAAGGCTATAAATAGAGGGGGCCTCTCCTCACTCAACTCACTCAACAAGAAGTATTCACTCAAGAAGTCTTTCCATCAGACCTCTCAAGTCCTCGTAGCCTCGTCTATTGTGTGAAGCCTTCCCTTGGTAACTAACTGAGCCTTCTATACAACTACGGCCTACGTCGAATCGCTATAGAAGACCTTAGTTGCCAAAGGACCCGCCGACAAGGCGTGACAAGTGGTAGCTGAGATTGTCTACGAACACCGAGGAGTCCTGGAGATTCTACAAGCTTCCGGCATATGCCAGGCAAGTACAATCCGGAGAAGCCTGCACCCAAGGTGAAGTTTCTGGAGCCTCCCTCGCACCCAAGCGCCGCCAAGTTCCGGACAACCTTTGAGCTCAACAGCGTGGAGTTCGTCACTTCTACTCCTATCCGGAACCTTCCTGCCAAGACCGACTACCATTGCCTTAAGCCTTCCACTAACATCAAGAAGCATCCAGCCAAGAAGGTTCCTAAGTCTTCAACCTACTCTCCGCGCATCCGGAAGATTCTCAACAACATCCTCACCAAACCTCAGCCCACGCCCGTGAAGCCCCAGTGCTTCAAGAAGGAGGTGCCTAATCCCTTTTAATCCCTTTTAAAGACGTTTGTGCGCGCATTCGGGCAGCCCAGGCGGCAGAGCACCGCGCACACCAGGAGAAGCTCCGGAATCTTCTTCACACGGCAATTGAGGAGCACATCACTAAGGAGGCCAAGGCCAAGGGCGTCTCTGATTGTGAGTCCGCTTGCTAAGCAGCCATGGAGGGATCTGGAGTGTCGCCGGAGATGTTGGCCTTACAGCAGCAGGTGGCTCAGCTTCAGCACGCGCTTCAGCAGATGCCGCAGCAGCAGACCAGTGCTGTGCCTACAAGCAAGCTGAAGCTCCCCAAGCCACCAGAGACCAATGGCAGGCAGCCTTCCCCTGTCAATTGGTGCCACAAGATGGAGACGTACCTTGCGGCCGAGGGCGCCAACCTCAGCAGCTCTTCCATTGTGACGGTGGCAGCGGCCTACCTCAAGGACTCAGCCCTCGACTGGCACCGCCAGCATGAGCAGGCTGTGGCGGTGGGCAAGGCTCAGCCCTACGCTTCTTGGGATGAGTTCAAGAAGGCCTTTATCGCCCGTTTCACCCCTGTTGACCCAGAGGTGGACGCGCGGGAGAGGCTTGACCGGCTCACCCAAACGCGTAGCGTGTTCGCTTATGCCCAGGATTTCAACACCTACATGCTGGAGCTGCCGCACATGGACGAGAACGACCGCATTCATCGCTTCATCCGCGGTCTGACGCCGGAGGTGCGCATTCACGTCAAGCTGCAGCAGCCAACCACGCTGCATGACGCCGTGGAGCTTGCCATTAAGGCAGACTCGATGGTGTGGGAGCGTGGTCGAAACGGCAACAGCCGCTTCGTCAACATGGGCAGCAACAACCGTGGAGCGGTTGCAAGGGGCAGACCGGCACCCATGGAGCTCGGAGCAATGGAGCCGCAGAGCCCAGGAACCAGCCGCTCAAGTGCTTCTACTGTGGCAAGCCAGGGCACAAGCGGCGGGATTGCAAGAAGCTGCAAGCGTACAAGCAGCGTGATGGGACACCTCTGCACGGTCAAACTGAAGGGCGCGTGCAGTAGTGTGGGTCGTACTGTGCGCATTGAGCAGGCTCAGCCCCGTGCGCCTGTGAGAGACTCACACCAGGTAGAAGGCTCACAAAGGCCTAGTGAGCCTGGAGCATCCAGTGCAGCCCAGGGAAAAGCGGGTACCCGTCGTTGTGGACGACTGCGGGACTGTACCTACTGGCTGTTCAACCGCATGGAGAAGGTCAAGTATGCCGATGCTTACGGGCCATTCTCAGTGGACGCCTGCGCACGTGAGGAGACTGCCCAGGCTGACAAGTTCTACAAGGGCTTCACTGACTTCCGCAAGGCTAATGTCAGCGGCGAGTCAGTATGGCTGAATGTGCCTTTCCGGCATGCTGGCCAATATCTGAGGCACCACCTGGATTGTAAGAAGACCGCACCGGAGACGACATGCGGCGTGTTTATCCTGCCCAAGTGGGACAGGAAGCCGTGGTGGAAGCTGACGCAGGGGATGAGGGTAATTCACGAGTACCCTGCGGGAACGGAGGGCTTGTTCTCTATCCCATCCGGGGACAGGTGGGTGGAGCAAGCTTCTCAATGGCCGGTGATCATCCTGTGGATCCGCCCGTGAACACAGGAGTGAAGCCAAGGCCATGGGAGGAGGAGTTGCCGGCGAAGCAGGAGCTGGAGACACTCACTGCACCCGAGGCCGAAGACTGGTGCACCGCCATGGAGCTAGGTGGTCTTGAGCCTGCTAGCCATGAGCTCATTCGTCTGAAGGCCAAGTGCCGCGGCGAGGTGCTTGATGTGCTAGTAGACTCAGGTGCGAGTGAGGACTACATCGATCGGAGGGTGGTGATGAAGTTCCGATTGCCGACTCTCAAGCTCCATCGACGTCAAGTGAGGCTCGCCAACGGCTCACTGCAAGATGCGGGGACGGTCGTGCCTGACCTACGTTTCCGTATTGGACAATTCAAGGACCGGAGGCCTTTTACCGTCACTCAGCTGGCACCATACGACATCATCCTTGGCAAGCCTTGGTTGACCGCTCACAACCCTGCCATCGACTGGGTGTCTAACACCATCACCATTGAAAAGAGGGACGTCACATACACCTTGCAGCAACCCTCTAACATCGAGAGGACAACTCCCGGTGTCAGTTTGTTGTCTGCACTTCAACTCAAGCGGGAGTTACGCAAGGGCGCAATTGCTCACCTTGCCATCCTCAAGGAGGTTGAGGAGGATCCAACTATCCGTGCAATAGATGACCTCTCTCTCCCTTCGGGGGATCCCGAGTGGATTGAACGGATGAAGGGGGTACTTCACAAGTACTCAGCCATCTTTGGCAAACTGCCAAAAGGTGTACCTCCATCCCGAGGTGTGGAACATGAGATTGAGCTGGAGCCTTGTGCCAAGCCCCCTTACCTACGTATTTATCACATGAGCCCTTTGGAGCTGGCGGAGGTCAAGCGACAACTAACGGACTGATTGAGATGGGGTTCATCCAACCTTCCAAGTCGCCGTATGGAGCACCCATTCTTTTTGTTCCTAAGAAGAGTGGTAAGCTTCGTATGTGCATTGACTATCGGGCGCTGAACAAGATAACGGTGAAAAACCGCTATCCTTTGCCTCGCATTGACGAGCTGATGGATCAGCTTCATGGGGCGACGATGTTCAGCAAGCTTCAGAGTGGCTGTTGGCAGATCCGCATTGCTGAGCAGGATGTGCCAAAAACCGCGTTCCGGACGCGTTATGGTCACTTTGAGTGGAAGGTTATGCCTTTTGGGTTGACCAACGCACCCGCAACTTTTCAGCATTTGGTGAATAAGATTTTGCAGCCATATCTTGATTAGTTCGTGGTGGTGTACTTGGATGACATCTTGATCTTTTCCAAGACACCTGAGAAGCATTTGGAGCACGTGGCTAAGGTGCTCGCGGTTTTGAGGGAGAATCAGCTTTATGTGGGGCTTGACAAATGTGCATTTGGGCTCAGCGAAATCGACTTCTTGGGACATGTCGTCAGTGCCGACGGCATTAAGCCAGATCCCAAGAAGGTGGCAGCGGTTACGGAGTGGCCGACA
>CADDIJ020002738.1:47968-75306 GCA_902809745.2 Tetradesmus lagerheimii | reverse complement strand
GCTACACTATTTTTGTTCCTGCCATGCACCGCAGAGTTACTGCACTATGCCACTGCACTGTGCTGAAGCTCCCATACGCTTCTTGGTCAGTTAAGCCTGCTGCTAATCTCTGTGGCTGCTGTTGTGTGTGTCTGCAGGCGACAATGGAGCAGTGGTCGGCGCGCTTAGCTGCTGGCAGCAGCAGCAGCAGCACCAAGCAGCGCGACCCCTGCCTGCCCTCAGGCTACACTATTTTTGTTCCTGCCATGCACCGCAGAGTTACTGCACTATGCCACTGCACTGTGCTGAAGCTCCCATACGCTTCTTGGTCAGTTAAGCCTGCTGCTAATCTCTGTGGCTGCTGTTGTGTGTGTCTGCAGGCCGCAATGGAGCAGTGGTCAGCACGCTTAGCCGCTGGCAGCAGCAGCAGCAGCAATCAGCGCGACCCCTGCCTCCCCTCAGGCTACGCTGCTGCCTCAGGACTGCAGGGCAGCAGCGACTGGGCGGCTTGCAGGGCAGGCGTCAAAGCGCTGCTGCCACTAAGCAGCAGCAGCAGCAGCAGCAGCAAGGCTGGCAGCAGCAGCAGCAAGGCTGGCAGCAGCAGCAGCAGTGGTGTGAGCTGCTTGTACAAGCGCTGCGGGCTTGCAGGGACGTACCTGCCTAGCATAGAAGGTGAGTTCATGACACAAGCTGTCGGTTTTGCAGATGCACACGGGGACCTTGTCTTCAGCAGCTTGCAATTGAGGCTGTGTGACGCCACACATGCTTCACTGTCATCATGCGCAATGCTGCTGGTGCTGCCGCTGCTGCTGCTGCCGGGGCTGTGTTTCTAGGGCTTGACAACCTGTTTTACACCGCACAAGTGCTGGGCTTGCCCACTGATCGGCTCTCAAACGCTGCTGCCGCTGCTGCAGGTGCCGTGTTGCTCGGGCTTGACAACCTTTACTACACCGCACAAGTGCTGGGCTTGCCCACTGACCGCCTTTCAAACAGTGCTGCTGCTGCTGCTGCTGCTGCCGCTGCTGCAGGTGCTGTGTTTCTAGGGCTTGACAATTTAATCTACATTCTACACCGCACAAGTGCTGGGCTTACCCACTGACCGCCTCTCAAACACTGCTGCTGCTGCAGGTGCTGTGTTTCTAGGGCTTGACAACCTATTTTACACCGCACAAGTGTTGGGCCTACCCACTGACAAGCGCATCTCAGTAAACAGCCTTGAAGCAGCAGCCAAGAAGCAGTGCAGCCTCAGCTGGCATGCTGTCAAGGCGCAGCTCGCAAAGCAGGCCGGGGGCAGCAAGCCGCAGGATGATCCATACCTGCTCAAGGTGGGTTTATATCCAGTTTGTAATTTAGGCCTGGTTTTCAAATGATTGATAGCTGGCATGCTGTCAAGGCGCAGCTGGCAAAGCAGACTGGCAGAGGCAAGCTGCAAAATGATCCATGTCTGCTGAAGGTGAATTTGTGTACATTCATAATCAAATGTATCTGAATGTTTCAACTGGTTAGGTTAGTGGTGCTCTGACCGGCAGAAGGTACATCTGCCTGGGGTTTTGAGTGTTGTGACTTTGGGTGGTTGGCCTGGCCACCGACAGTGCAGTTGCTTGAGGCAGCGGCCGAACTGAACTGAACTGATATGCTGCTGCTGCTGCTGCTACTACTGCTGCTGCAGGCATGCTTCAGCTCTGCGCTGATCGTTGGTGTTCTGAAAGAAGGGCTGGGTGTTGACGGCAATGCGGCAACGCTGCATGCCAGCAACAGCGTGCCAACACCCAAGGGCAGCAGCGTAGAGGTGCGATGCGCTTGTTTTGTTCTTATTTATTGAAAACGTGGTACACAGATAATCGACGGACGGCTGCCAGCTGCTTTTACTGCAGTGATAAGGGCAGCAGCGTGGAGGTGCGATGCGTGTGTTAGCTTAGGGGAAATACTACATAGATGGCTGCCGACTACGATTGATAGCAGCAGCAGCAGCAGCGTGGAGGTGCGACTCTCATTAGGCTCCACTCTTAGCGCTTCCTAGGTCGCTGGCATCTGCTTGCTTTTATACAACTGCGACGCGCGTGTTTGGCTACAGGGAATAGTACACAGATGGCTGTTGGGTGTTGTTCCTACTGTGTTGCGAGCAGCATCTGTGGCAGCGGCGGCAGCAGCTTGCACACACAGCTCCTATGGTGCATGTGGTGTGTCAACATGGAACCTTTCTTTTGTTGCAACGGCGAACGCAAATACCGGCCCTGCTGCAGCCCAACAGAACCACCTGCTGTGCTTTGTCTGTAGGTCAACTGGGCACTGGGTGCTTTACTGTTCGAGGTTTTGCAACAAGGTGGCCATCATCACAAGTGCTTTTAGGTATTTACAGCCGACTGACCTGCTGTGCATCTGTGCTGTCCTTTGGCCTGCAGGTCAACTGGGCGCTGGGTGCCTTGCTGTCCAAGGTTCTGCAGCAAGGTGGCGTGTGCCGTCGTGAAACTGCCTTGGCACTCAAGTCAACTGCTGAGCATGTATGCTGTGCATCTGTGCTGTGCTTGCGCCTGCAGGTCAATTGGGCGCTGGGGGCTTTGCTGTCCGAGGTTCTACAGCAAGGTGGACATGCCCTGGGTCGCAGCCACGACCACATCATTCTGGCTGCACCAGGCGCAGAGCAGGGCACCAGCGACGCCGTAGCAGCCGCTATAGCCGCTAGCTTCTGCATGTTCATGCTGCTGCTGTCAGCGTGCTTGAACCACTGCCGAGTGGGGGTGGGCGGCGCAGCTGTAGCAGCACTACCAGCAGCAGCAGGGTTAGGGTTAGCCGGCAACAGCAATGCACGCAGCGGGGGCGGGGCAGGCAGCAGCGGCAGCAGAGCTGCGGCTGGCAGCAGCAGCAGCAGCAGCGGTGGCATAAGCGGCGTTGTCAGCGGCTTAGTTGCGGCGGCTGTATCTGCAGCCGCAGATGCAAGCAGCGGTGCGGGGCAGGGCGGCAGTAGAGGCAAGTACACTCGGCTGCGAGCTGTATCGCCGAATACGTACGCAGGGGCTGGGGAGCAGCTACAGCTGCCGGTATCTACAACGACTGGTGGCAGCAGCAACAGCAGCAGCAGTAGGCCGGCTAGTAGGCCCCCTAGTGTGGGGCATTCTGGGGGTGGGGTGATAGAGGTGGCAGCGTATGCAGCTGGTCAGCCGTTGAGTGATAGGGTGAGCAGTCAGGGAGGGAGGGTGTCTGCAGGGGTGCTCACGTCACGACGATAACATAACATCGCACTACATTACATGCTCCACTCAAACAGGAGTGGGAACCTCAGTCAGGAGCCAACGGGAGGCTCATAGGGATAACTTCGGATGTGGGTGTTGGCGCTGCCGGCAGGTGGTGTGCAGGGTTGTGCACTAGTGTACTCGCGAGTACTCGCGAGTGCGGCTGTTGCTGCTGCTGCTGTTGCTGCCGTGACTGGGACCTTGTGTACAGGCAGCTGAGCAAGCGTCGCAGGATTGGTACCAGTACTGGTACTGGGGGTGGGGTTTGAAACCCTCCATGTTCATGATTGACAATCTCATCATTGGCCATGATTGGATCGACATTGGTAGTGGGTGTCCAGTGATGTCGACTGACGTTCAATAGTTGTCACTTTTACAGGCTGGGAGTTCCATAAGATGATGGGATTGTCACAATCTCCGGCGTTGATGATATGGCTATGCCTTGATGCTATGCTATGGCTTGATCTGGTAATTTGATGATGATGATGATGATGATGATGATGATGATGATGATGATGATGATGAATCTCCGGCGCTGTTTTTGTGGATAATTCATGCCTATGGTTGGACCATCGGGCAATACATTCCTCTTCATGAGATGGGGCAGGTTTCCTCTGCAACTTCAACTGCAAGTTGCTGGTTTTGCAGTCACGGGTCCTGCACCCTGGTCATGGACGCGTCATGGACGTCTCTGCACGACTCGTGACAGTTACAGCAATGCTACTGCTAGCACTGTGGCTGGGTGCACCTGCACATGCCCTGATCGATTCAACTTCAGGTGACACCACCAGCAGCGACAGCAGCAGCAGCAGCACCACCACCACCACCGGTCACTACGGTAGTGGTACCACTGGTCACCACCACAACCATCACCAACACCCGGTTGATTGAATTGCAATTGCATGCCATGCTGAACATAGCCATCAACAGCAACAGCATTGAATGCATTGCAGTAGTAACTTTAGCACAGGGCAATTTCGCAATCTCTCTGTTTCACACATCGACTGCTCATGCTGTCATCATCATCATCATGTTACCCATTAAGCCATAGCATCAACGCCATCGGCCCCGCGCCCCTCAGGAGCGGAAGAAAGCTCATGCTGTGTCGCCTGCTGGTGTTGCACGATGCGCAGGGCTTGCCCGGCCCCTTGCAGGCCACAGGTGGCTTGCCCAAGCGCAGGGCGACTGCACTGGAGACGCCGTACCTCGTGGCGACGGCTGCCGCTCTTGTAAAAGCATCAGGAAGGGAACGGTGAGCGGCTTCCAAACGCACTCAGTCAGTGACGGCAGTGAGATTCAACCTGTGCCGCACAGTGTAACTGATATGTTGTATCAAACACGGCCGTCGGGGAATATCTATTTGCAGGCATCGCCTTGTGCTGTGCTCCCAACACTGCAACCACAGCACTGTGTTACAAGTTACAGTTCCTACGCAGCAGATGCAGGCAACCATAGCACGGCATCATGCAGTTTGGATGGAACTGATTGCTCCATCTGATCACTGAAGCAGACGACAGCGGCCTGTGCATTGGCCTCTATCAACAATCTGATTTGTGATGTGATGAGTATGCATGCGCTTCTGCTGCTGCTGCCTGCTGCTGCCTGCTGCT
This sequence comes from Tetradesmus lagerheimii, assembly GCA_902809745.2. Classification (NCBI taxonomy): domain Eukaryota; kingdom Viridiplantae; phylum Chlorophyta; class Chlorophyceae; order Sphaeropleales; family Scenedesmaceae; genus Tetradesmus; species Tetradesmus lagerheimii. The sequence goes on along the minus strand of CADDIJ020002738.1, from coordinate 70,487 downwards.
GCTGCTGCTGCTGCTGCCAGATGCCCGGCAACGGTGTTGTGGCTGGCTCCATTTCTACCGCCTGCTACCCCTGCAACTCCCGCCTGGCTGTCGGCGGTGCTCCTGGTAAAATTTTCTGAACAGATAGATCTGGATCATCCAGAGATCATCTAGAGATCTGAGATCTCTAGAGCTGATTGAACGGTATTGCATTCAGGCAATGCCGTGGGACACCACCCACAGTGCTGCTGCGCGGGCATGTCTGATTAGCACAGAGCGTGCCTGTCTTATCACTTGAAAGCGGGCGAACATGGAACATGTACACGCATTGTGCCAAAGTCTGTAAACACCACCCAGCGTAATACTGAGGGCATTGTGAGGCCCTCAGAATAGTGTGTTGCTACCGTAGTGCTGCTGCCACTGTCTGACAGCGGCAGCAGCTGGTCACGCACAGCCCGCATCAAAGTCAAGTTAAACGGGTCCCTTCCATCTGAATGACCCAGTCACTCTCGGACTCCACAGAGCATGCTGGCGCTGCCAATTTTGTGTGCGTCGTGCATCTGTCCTTCCAACCATCCAGCTTGCAACTTGCAAGTTCCTCCAATTGTGGTATATGGACGAACACAGTTGTGTCAAGCTTACTGAGCTGATGTTCTGCTGCTGCCGCCGCTGCTGTCTGCGCACAGGTCGCATCAAGGTCAACGGGGCGTGCATTGATGCCACAGATCCTGTGCTGGGCTGCAAGAATGACGAAATAGCTGGGCCTGCTGGCTGCGTCAGCTGTGAGAGGCGCATGCCTGGATCGGTGAGTGGCAGCACTCAGGTTCAGGGTTAGTGTTGAAGTTTGGCGTATGTGAGAGCCGCATGCCTGGATCGGTGAGTGGCAGCACTCAGGTTCAGGGTTAGTGTTGAAGTTTGGCGTATGTGAGAGCCGCATGCCTGGATCGGTGAGTGGCAGCACTCAGGTTCAGGGTTAGTGTTGAAGTTTGGCGTATGTGAGAGCCGCATGCCTGGATCGGTGAGTGGCAGCACTCAGGTTCAGGGTTAGTGTTGCCATCAGCTGTGACACGGCGTGGCATGTTACTTGCCATCAGCTGTGAGAGCCACATGCCTGGCTTGGTGAGTGAGCGTGGCTGCACTGCTGGTATGTGCGCATGCATGTTCACGCACTGCCAATGAAAGCTATACTATACAAGTTGCCTTCGACGTTCTAGATGGTCTACACAGTAGATCGTCTATGTCAGCGCCACTGACGACGTTCCGTGCACCGGCCTAGGGGGGGTCTAGATTGAAACGTGTATATCTTATCCTAGAGATCAGCTCATGGCACAGCGACGGCTCCTGGCGGATCATAAATGTTACTAGACGGCTGGCAACCAGGCGCGGGGCTTCATGCAGTGCTGTGAGACCCTCATGCCTGGATCAGTAAGTGGCTGCAGTGCAGGGATGTGCGCGCGCATGCTCATGCACTGCCAAACAACGGTACAGTGTTGGCGTTCTAGACGGTCTACATGATAGAGCGGCTTTGCCAGTGCTGGCAACAAAGGCGTTCCTGCTGTCACAGTTAGAGCTGTTCACGGTGAGCCATGTAGGGCCTGCTGGCTAGTTGCGTCACTGCACAAGGACCGCAGTGTCATGAGGTGACATTCTGCTCATTCCATGCTCGTAACAGCAGCATTGAACAGTTCGATTCCTCATGTGTTATTTTGAGTTCAAGTTGTGTTAGTAACAGCTACTCTGCTGCGTCCACCACGGCTGCACTGCGCTGCGAGCAGGTGCACAACGCTCTGCGCTCAAAGTGCCGCATCTGTGGGGAGGGCATGCTCAAGAATTCCAGCAGCACAACAGGCGTATGCACGCCACAGAAATGCTTCCGTGCTACGCTGCACGCCAATTGCACCACAGACGCTGCTGTATGTGGTGCCCGCGCATGCAACGCAACCACTGGACTGTGTGCTGGAGAGGTTTCGGCACCAAACAGGGCGCGATGCTCTAATGGAGCTATGCCAGGTGCTTGTGTGCACGGGCAGTGCAGGCAGGTCGAGGCTGGTGTTGTTTCTACGCCGCTTGGACCTGTGCTAGGTGGGTGCACGCTGTTACACCGTGTGTGGACCAGGGCAAGGTATGGATGGGGTGACAGAGTTGAAAGCTCTACACAGTGTGGGCCAGAGTTTGTTGTTGATCTCGGATGGGATCTCCCCTCTGTGTTCAGAACACTGTTAATGTGACATTGTTGCCTGTTTGTTTGAAGGCCGGTGCCCTTCCCTCTGTCTGTTACAAGTTACAAATCCTACGCATCCAATGCGCGGCTCTGTCTGTCTCTCTATTTTTTTCTCTCTCACTCTCACTCTCTCTCTGTCTCTGTCTCTCTCTGTATGTCTCTCTGTACGTCTCTCTGTATGTCTCTCTCTCCCTCTCACGGTGTGTGCCACACAGTCCATGGCAAGAACACTACTGTATATACGTCGGCCTGACAAGAGCGCAGAAACTTACTCGTTACTTGACACTTGCGTCAGTCACAAGGCAGACGTTTGAACCGTTCCATCCAGCACTGAATGCATGTCAAACACAAGGTAGCACTGTGTGACCAGTCTCATCTTTGGATGATCAAATTTTAAAGCGGCAGCAATGATGATGCACATATATATATTGGCTGCCCATCGAGAGCCGCTCTAGATGACTAACTGTGCTGTAGTAGGCTGTTAGCCCCGTGGCTGACTTCAGGTTTTACCCTGGTGCATGCACCACAGTGTGCAGAGTGAACATAAGCCCCAGCCGCGGGCAAGCACGCCACTAGCGGCAGAGCTGCCACTGACTTTGATGTGTTGAGTGTTTTCAGACCCTGCAAAATGCCGGGCACTTCCACCTGCGCCCACTCAAGGCTCTTTCACCAGTTGCACCCTGCCAGCCCGGACTGAATCAGCATGCACAGGAGCATGCAATTCTGGTGTCGGCAGCGCAATCGCAACCTGTGAAAGCGGCACCTGGGCTGTTGCAGCCGCATGCAAAGGTACGGTGTACTAGAATCTTGGTATCGTGACTTTCAAAGTCATTCATTGAATGAAGCCACACAGTGCACGTGTGTATGCCACCCCTGCCGCTCAGCCGAAAACTGCATCAGCTTGCCATCATGAAGATGTGTTGCGGGTTTTGCATGCATTGTGATTTAGTCCAATTCTCCGGGACGGGAGAAAGAGTTTTACCATTAGACAAGGATCAACATTGATTTTAGATACATATCATGTAAAGATCTGGACCGCTGCCGCAACGATTGTTCGGAAGCAGTGCCAACACGCCAGCAGCATGTTCTTTGTGTATCCAATGCACCGTATGATAGGAATGCCATTCCTGGCAGGCTCACGGCTGTTTGCTGGTATGATAGCCGGTTCAATGAGGCCTCCTCATTGTCACACAGGCCCCCTTCCTGAACTTACGCGGCGTTAAGTGCACACAGCACGCAAAGCTCATTCATTCAGTCCTTCAATTCTCTCAGCAGTGCCTGTTCCTGCCCTTCCTTGTGGTACTGTGCAGTTCGCAAGCTGTCCTACGACTTCTCAGTCAATTTCGAAGCGTCAAACACCAATGTGAGCCTGCGACACTGGTTGACTACTGCACATCAGTTGCGCATCAATGGCTCACTGTTTCAATTGTGCACCTGCATATGCATTGCGGGGGAGCAGCACCGCAGGCGTGGCATCCTCATCGGCAGCTTGCAATCGACATACGTCAGCTGCTGTTTTTCCATGTATGTCACATATGTAGTACATTGCCAGCTCATGTCATGTCATGTATGCCTGTGCTGCGTGTCATGTATGCCTGTGCTGTGTGTCATGTATGCCTGTGCTGCGTGTCATGTATGCCTGTGCTGCGTGTCATGTACGCCTGTGCTGTGTATCATGTGCGCCTGTGCTGTGTATCATGTACGCCTGTGCTGTGTATCATGTACGCCTACTTTGGCTGCTGTGTATCATGTACGCCTGTGCTGTGTATCATGTACGCCTGCTTTGGCTGCTGTGTGTCATGTATGCCTGTGCCGCACTGAGCGGCTCTACTAGAGCACAGAGACTCTGCTGACAGCATCTTCTCTTCTATTCAATCGATGAATGATGATGATGAATGATTCATTTTGTGGTACAGCATTCTTGGGTGACTGTAGAAAGCCATGCGATGGCAATCAATGCTGGTGTGTTGAGTCCTTGCCAATCCGGTTGGCGCCGCGTGGGCTATGCGGCAATACTGATTGGCTGATCATGACATCTGCTGTTTGTGTAACAGGCTGCGTCAGGCACAGCAATCACTGCTGCTGGAGGTGCAGAAGCTGATCAAGGCACTGGAACATTGGGGTACTACCCCCGTTTTGGCGGCACTGCAATCAAAGTGAACAATTGTGAGTAAACGATCCTGCCCAAGAGGAATGCAGGCGACCTTGGCACAAACCCTGTGCGGCAGAATGCAGTGCGGAAGCAGCGCTTAGTGTTCACATGCCCAGCGTCACCAGGCTTGGCGCATGTTTTGTGTGATATTGCAAATAGCCTTTCTGTAGCACATATCTGCATATGGTGCATCATGCCTAGGAGCATCCTGGCAGGCCTGCTGTCGAGTCTGAATATACTCCAACACTGCATTCACTTCTTTTGGGACGCACTTTGCGCCAAAGTCCTATAAAGAAATGCAATAACAAGTCTCAGGTTTTCCACCACTGTTGCACTAGTGTTTCCACCACTGTTGCACTAGTGTACAACAGTACTGCGTATGCGTTCCTTCAACTTGAAGGCCTCATGGACTTCTTGAGCCCAGCTCGCTAATGATTTGTCTACGCACGGTGCTCTTGATCAACGCAGCTGCTGTGGCCGCAATGATTGCAGGCGCTGAATGGCATTTGGCCCGGGCCCGGAGGCTAAAAACCTCGGAGGTACTGTTTGACCTCCTTACTGTTGCACTGTTTGACCCCTCCTCTTCCAACCCTGTGATACTACTAGCGTGACGCTGTACACCTGCCGGCCTGCTCGTTGTTTCTTGGCAGACCTGGAATTCACCGTAAGACCACTCAATGGACACGAGATCAGCCACATCACTTTCAAGGCAACCAAAGGAGGCGCCAGCAACCCCAGGGGTCTCGAGCTCCGCTCAAGTGCTGAGGAGTTTGAAGTAGGTTGCCGCAGCCATGGCATAGTGCTGCACCAGCTGCTGTGTGTGCTTGCTTTCCACAATAATTGACCAATGGTTAGATGATTAGCACAACATACAGTGCACGATCAGCGGCACATGTAGGAACACTGTCACTGCATGCACCTTTGGGATCAATTATTTTGATGACCACCATAGGGTGTATGTTGGGTCTGGCTGGGGGCTTGAACTCAGTCTGAGCTCACGCATGGAGCGCAACTACTCACGCACTTAAGCAAGTTGTACTGCAACATGCATGGCATGCAGAGTGCCTCCTGAATAATGAACTACTTCTGGCCACTGGCCGCTTGATTAGATCAACACCTGTAGAACTGTAGCCTGATCGCTTTCAGTCACACTAGGTCTCAAGAGATGACTGCATGTGATCACTACATTGATTTCGTTTGCATTGTCTGCTGCGCTGCCTACGGCCTTCCCACCAGACGACTCTTGCCAACGCTATTGTGACCCGCGACATATTCAGTTCTTCGTTTGAGGACTTCAGCTTTGAACTGCCCAGCATCACCACTGAGACCACAAACCGCTTCTACGGCTACGTTCCAAGCAGCAATGCGGTAATCGTCTTCGACCAAATCGTGTTTTTTGGTGCTGTTCAGGCCTAAGCAGCCTAGGCTGCCTGATTCAAACACAGCGTTGTGCCTGGCAAGACAGACACGGGAGCCTATGCAGTCACCCGTCACAAAAGTGTCTGTAAGGGCCACAGCTGCTGCATCTGCTGAGTGGATGGTGCTGCATCTCAGCAGAACGGGTCAGCCAGCAGGGCCCGCGGGGAATGGTGTGAATAGGCTGAGTTCAGTACAACAACATTTGTCAAGAACTGCAACTGGTGCAGCACCTGAGTATCCATGGTACCTCTGCCGTTGGATGGCTGGGGCTGAGTGCTCAGCATGGCATGCGGTCTGCATATTATGCGTGAGGGTCTTGATAGCCGTGTGCTGTCTTGGCATGTATTGGAGTGCATATACTGGAGGCATTCGCGCCGCTTGCGACCAAATTGTTTCTGAAAGTATCAAAATGTGGCATTGAGATCCTGCGCCGCTCAGTGGCTTGTGTCCCGCTAACATTTGATGTGCATTGCTCGATTGAATTTGGCAAACCCAGATACTGTATGTTCCTTGCTTATTATGATTCAATCAACGGTCCCCCCCATGTCAGAAGACAGGCGCCGGTGCTGCAGTTACTGCACATGCTGTTGTCACCCGGTGACTGAGCCACGTGATGAATCAGCCTGATTGCATGATGCATGTCACTTGCTGTTGTTGTCATGAACCGGCATCAACTTGGAAAGGTAAAGGCAATGCTATGTGTGTGCATGGTGGGGAGGATTTGACGGGTCGCCTGGCAGGTACCAACAGAGGGCATGGAAGTTCAACAACAGCGATTATTCAACATGTTCCTGCCACTTTGCCACTGTGGTTTGGTGGCTGGCTGCTCGAGCCTGGCTCGACATGCATGCTACATCAACGGGTGGAATGTGATCTTGAGCTATTACATTTCAGCCAACTTGGCTTGGCATGGCATATGCTGACTGCACGTGACACGAGTCTGCCCATTATTGCATCACTGCATGCTGTTAGCTGATAGCTATAGTCCTCTAGGCTGCTGTATCTACAAAAATATAACTAAGCATGCATAGGCGGTGCTGTTTAGCACGTGCGCATGACACTCCAAACAATAGTACTTGAAAAATTGTGTATGCTGTTGAGGTTAGACCTAGTCACTCAGTGATCACTCAGTGTCACGTTGCACTGTGACACTGAGCTGTGTTCACAGTCACGCGACCTTGGTAAACCTGATAGTATGATACTATAGTATGGCCATGGCATGTAGCAGGTTGGCGTCTTCAAGCTGTACAGCTTGCATGTAATGCCGAGTGGGCTGATGCCAAGGCGCATGCTATGGCACACTGCGTGTTCCAATCTATTGCGCTGCGTACCGCTTACAACAACAAGCCGATTGTAGCAATTATGCGCTGCCCCGTCTTGTATACTTAGGGCTGACCCGCGGTGGCCACGGTCAGAATGCTTGCGTTGACTCCTGGTGCCCAGGGGGGGGGGTGGAAGCCTAACGGCTGGCCATGGCCAAACATGATGATTACGTCTAACATTTGGAGCCCATCTTCAAAGTACGTTCCTTACACATCTTCCACCGTGGCATGATTGATGATTATCGAGGAGTCAGCCCCCTAAAGAAGCCAGCGTGGGACACGTAGGGAGGAACATATAGGGATATGTTTCGTTGCCATCAGTAAACCAGATGATCTTCCGAAGGGGCCAAAACAACCAGAAGAGGAGAACTTGTCCGCTGCATAAAACCCTAGGGGCCTGAGCAGCAGCATGAGCGGACAGGAGTGAATCTGGATCTACTTCAGGATGGCACCACATTATTATGGATTGCTGATCAGAGAGATCTACTAGTTCGACAACAGCAACAACAGCAATGACTGCAATCCACGAACTGCAAAGCATGAAGGCAGTACCCACAGCAGGCTCCTGCTGCATATAGGTCATAATGTCTGAGCCAGCTACTAGCTGAGTTGACCAGAAGCATTAGTTGGGCAATGCTGCTGTGGATTTCATGATTTGTATCAGCTCGCAGATTCAGCATCCCACAGCAGACACTTGAAATCGCAGGCTTCCCTACCCTGCCAGCTGATTAGGCTGCACGTGTCATTGTGTGTAATCCTAAACCAGCGAGCACAGTGCACACGAGCCATGCAACGCACAACATCAAATGAGATGCCATAGTACTCACAAAGTGCGTTTAAAATATAACACGTGTTAGTGAGTGATATATATATATGATGTGAAAGATGGACCAGAAGCAGGCAGCCCGCTTACGGTAAGCAACTGCGCCATGGCCACAAACCCTGGAAACCAACTGTGGCAGTCTTCAGCCTGATCAGAGCCCATCACTGAGCCCATCACTGCCACTGGCTCTTGCAAGATGCCTCAGAGACACATCAAGTCACGGTCACAATCGACGCCATAAAATCAGTCACAGCCTGTGAATATAAAAAACTGAAAGTAAATATGAAATAATATGTAATTCAGCCTCGTACACGCCATCAAGCGCACACATGCACTCAAGCTGGATCACCAGTTTCAGCTATGTGGTGCACCCCGTACCAACAAAGGATTCCAATTGGCACCTACACTCCATGGCCAGTCACGCCAACAACGCTAATCTAGGCCTCATACACAATGCACCTGAGGCGCAGCTTGCTGCTCACACTTCTACTTTCACCACAAGCAGGACACCTGGTGCAAATATCCATGACATCAGACCCCTGCCGCTACGCTGCATGGTGGTTCCGGGACGTTTCGGTTTTGCCATGCTATGGTTCACGTTCCTTTCACCCCCTTGGCATAAGTGACCCGCCAGCTGTTTCACTGCATTTTTTCAACCTTGAATAGACGTGACTCCCAGGTAAAATCTCATCCCGGCTGATCTGGCCGTTTCAACGTGACACACACCACATATGACAACATACATACATAATCTTGAAAGAGAAGTGCTCAAGAGAGGCGCGAGACTGATAGCATTCATGATTTGACACAACACGCAGCATGGTTTTGCTCTCAGAGGCTTGATGACTGCATCCTGGAGCATCCGCTCACACAGCCGGACTGCACTCTTCTTCTCTCGTCATGCATGCATCGATGCCCTCTGCATCAAATGGCGAATACAGACTCTCCAGCTCACTCTGCCCTTCCGGCCAGCCATGCTGTAGCCTCAACACATCCCACGCACTGCCGCTACCCCTGCTGCTGCTGCTGCTGTCGGCAGTTGCTCCGTCAGCTGCCACAGCAGCAGCTAACACCGCTGAGTCAGCAACAGCAGCATACGCTGATGTCATCAACTGCTGTTCAGTACTGTCAGCAAGCTCCGTCAGCCAACTGAAACCTTCCAGTGATAGATCCAAGCTAGGTGCTGGCTGCGCAACCGGCAAACCATCGGCTTCTGCTGCCATGCTGCTGTTGGCTTGCATTCCACCATAAAAGCTGCCTCCTGTTGTGAGTTCGGTGGCAGGCCTGCTGGTACGGATGGTTGCGGGCCGCTGCATGCGCTTGAGGCGCGCTTCTGTGACCAACGTGAGCTGCAGGGTGCCGAGGTTCTTGAAGACAGCACCTAGCCAGGCAGCATAGATGAGCAGTATCACCAGCGCACGTCGCAGCGGCAATGAGGGTGCAATGGAATAATATTCCATATTATGCTGAGTCATCAAGTGCGGCACAGCTGCAGTCCAACATTTGCAGGCTTCTTGGTACAGAGTTAGTTATCAGCACGCAGCACAGACGGCAGCAGCAGCAGCAGCAGGAACAAGAACAAGGGGAGCAAATAGCTTGAATGCTTGGTGCCTGATCCAGCTGATACACCCATGTCAACCATATAAGGCCCTGTTGGTCACATATTCCATCATTTTGCTTACCCGTGGCACCTGTGCGTGACTGCATCAGCTGCAGGCATGCCTCCGTCTTCTGAGAGCCAGAGGCAGCCAGCCACATGCTGCCCATCGACACACCCCGCATCTTGGCCTGCAGCAGCAGCAGCAGCAGCAACAGCAGCAGCAGCAGTTTGAGGCTGTTCATGTGGTGAGGTGGCAGCCAGCCACATGCTGCCCATCGACACACCCCGCATCTTGGCCTGCAGCAGCAGCAGCAGCAGCAGCAACAGCAGCAGCAGCAGTTTGAGGCTGTTCATGTGGTGAGGTGGCAGCCAGCCACATGCTGCCCATTGACACACCCCGCATCTTGGCCTGCAGCAGCAGCAGTCTTATGGGGCTAGATTTGCTGCCATGCATTGATGAACCATGGTGACACACTGGCAAAGTTTTATCAAATTGGCTGGCTGTCACCTGCTAGGGCAGCTGCACTCGGTTCATCAGCACATCCGCAAATGCACTGCAGAAGCCACCTGGTGGCTCTCACCTGCTGGGGCAGCAGCACTGTTTGAACAGCAAATCCGCAACTGCACTGCAGCAGCAAGTTTGTGCTGGGGCAGCTGCACTCTGGTGCCCACTGGATGAATTGGTTTCACGCCACATACTTGAAGTAGAGCAGAAACAACTCTCACTGTACAGCTGCTACTGCCATGCTTCATCGTAGGCAAAATTGCAGAATCGCAGAAGCAACCTTGTGGCTCTCACCTGCTGGGGCAGCTGCACTCTGGTGCCCACCGGATGCATTGGCTTCATTGGCTTCACGCCACATACTTGAGTAGAGCAGAAACAAATCGCACTGTACAGCTGCTACTGCCATGCTTCATCATCAGCAAAGTCGCAAAATCGCAGAAGCAACCTGGTGGCTCTCACCTGCTGTGGCAGCTGCACTCTGATGCTCAGCGCTCTACCGGCCTGGATGTCTCTGTACATGCCCACCGACAGCTTGAAGGGCGCCTGGCGCTTGCTGCTGTAGATGGCAGCCACATCGTACATGCCCTCACGCAGCACCTGCAGCAGGCAGCAGCATGTACTTTGGTTTATGTACAGATCCAGATCATCTGATGCAAGAAATCTCCAATCCATCTTGCTGCTGTAGATGGCAGTGACATCGTACATACCCTCACGAAGCACCTGCAGCAGGCAGCAGCACATGCAATGGTGTTATATAATGGTCCAGATCGTCCAATGTACCTCATCCCGACTGCATCCGCCCGCTGTAGATGGCAGCCACATCTTGCATGCCCTCACGCAGCCCCTGCAGGACGCAGCAGCAAAACAGGGGTTGATGTAGAGATCCAGATCGTCCAATGTAACTCATCGCCACTGCATCTTGCTGCTGTGGATGGCAGCAACATCGTACATGCCCTCGCGTAGCACCTGCAGGATGCAGCAACACATACGATGATTTTATACAGAGATCCAGATCGTCCAAGGTAACTCATCGCCACCGCATCTCATTGCTGTAGATGGAAGAAACATCGTACATGCCCTTACGCAAGCCCCCCCGGTAGCAGCAGCACAACATGGATTGCAAGCAATCAAGCCCAAACCATCCGGTACGTGACACGTCACCACTTCATCTTGCTGCTGTAGATGGCAGCTACATTGCACATGCCTGCCACGTTCTGCTCTATGTGCCAGGCATATGCGCAGCTGACAAGCAGCTGTGCACCCTCACCTTGATCTTCCAGCACAAGCTGTCGCCCGGCTGTTTGAACCCGGTCGCACCGGCCGGCAGCAGCGCGATGCGTTTCGGAGTGCGTTCGTGCGCCCCGGCAGCTAGCAGGTTGGTGACCGACCAGCTGCCCATGCCGAGGTAGAACGTAGGCTTGTTGAACGAGTGGGGATCTGACACGACAGACTTCCACCAGGCCTCAGCAGCCCTGCAAGAAAGTTACACATGTAATTGATACTTTTTGAACAGTCGCGACAGCTGGTCGACTTTAGGTACTTGGCATCCCAAGCTGACAGTGCCTGCAGGCATGCAGTTTGTAGCAGTAAATTAAACAAAGCATTAGCCATACTTGCACCAAGCATGACTGCTGTTGTTTGACGCAATTGCAGCAATGTTTGCAACAGCGCTGTGGTGCCGCTGTTTGCCAATAGTCTTTCTTGCAGCCCACCTGGCCATGCGAGTGCTCAAGCTGGCAGCCAGTGCAGCATCCTTGACCTCTGTTTCGTCAGTCTCCAAGTGCCGCCGGTCAATCCTGCGCCAACAACAACATTTCAGTAACAATATCTATTGAACCTATAGGTTCTGCAGAACAGCTGCCAGTTGAAGTGGAGCGCACAATTAGTTATCAATCGTCCAACTTGCCATGTGCCACAGGCAGTGCAACTGGTCCATGCAGCACACACAACACCGCAAGGGGTCCTCATACGTCACATACACCTCAGGTGGTGTGCTGAGCAGCTGGACAGTTGTGTGACAGCCACTGAGTGACAATATGGCGTGACAAGCACACTAGGTTTGCAGCTTCAAGTTCAAGGTTTGCCGCATTCAGATCCTGGTCACCTGTACACTCTGCCGGTTTTGCCGTGCCACTTGTAATTGCCTTGCCGCACCACAATGCAGCGCGCAAAGCCGGGGCCAGGCAGCTTGGGCTGTGCAGAGTCGATGGCCCTGCCCCCTTTTTGGAAGCTAAGCAGCATTTGAGGCTTGGCCACCTCTCTGCAAACGTTGAAGGCAAAAACGTTTCAGTGCAGCAAAAGGTTTGATCTGAGGATCACAAAGGCTGTGCAGAGTCGATGGCCCTCCCACCCTTCTGGAAACTGAGCAACATTTGAGGCTCGGCCACCTCCCAGCAACGTGCAGGGCAAAATGGTTCAAGTGCAGCACAGGGTTTTTTCCATGTCACCCTTCTGGAAGCTGAGAAGCATTTGCGGCTAGGCGACCTCTCTGCTGTTTCATAAGGCATTGAACAACAAAACACAAGCTGGCACAGAATCTGGACATCTTCGTACCTGTTTGCATCAAGCCGAGGCACAGCATCTGGATTCCAGCACTGTGGTCCCAGTATGACAACGGCCCGGTCCTGTAGTGCTGCCTGCACACTACTCTTTGCCTGCACCTTGCCTTTTGAGCAAGCCTTCTGGCCACCTCTGCCGCTGCTACAGCGCTGCCGCTGCGTCACAGCATCTACACTATCAACAGCTGCACCCTGCTGCCGCCGCTGCTGCTGCTGCTGTTGCCGGCTTCCCCCAGCCGCTCTGCTGCTCTGCAGGAGTGTTGCAAAGCTTATGCCGTCCCATTGTGCATGGTATGGCACTTTGTTCTGAATGCCAGCAAGGTCGACAACTGTTGGCAGAATGTCCATAATTGACAGTAGATTGGTGTGATCCACAGCTCCTTGCGCAATGCCTGGCCCTTGCACGGCTAGGAAAGTACGAATACCACCTGCGTACGCATGTTGCAAGCACATGTTGCAAACACATGTTGCAAAATGACAACAAAACACAGATTCAGCTGTTGCATGACTTGCTGCGATTGTGTGATGCCTGGTTCTTGCACAACAAGAGAAGTGCGGACGCTACCTGTAGCAATACACCACAGCAACAACTGTTAGAGCCACTAGTGGCAGCTGGCAGTTGTGGCGGCTGCTGCAGGTGGACCGTTGCAGTGGGTTGGGGACCTTTGCCAATGAGCCTGAGGCAGAGCAGTTTTCATTCAAGATCCAATGCATCCAGTCAACGCTTGGGACAATGGTGCTCTGCACTTCTACCAGATGCTGACTATGTGCTGAATGCATGAGCGCAACATGCATTGATGATGGAAGCTGCTCAGCTCTGTCGTATGACAAGTGGCCAACAGCTGCTGCTGCTGCTGCTGCTGGCGTGCCTTCTATGTTGAGCGCGCGTCATCACCGCACCTTCTTTGATGTTCCCCTTCCAGCCTTGCATGCCCGATGGCATGCGCACCTGCACACAACACATGAACGAATATGAATGAGCTACGCGTGGTGTGTTGACACTCAACACCCACGTAAGTTGAGGGAGTGTGTGTGTGACGATGAGGCAGACCTTATGCACCTCCACAACACAACAGGAGCCTGAAGCGGCTCAGGATCAGATGTACCTGCCTGCACAGAGCACACCACACACTGGGGTGCTGCCTGCTGCGCCAGCAGATTGTCCTCTGGTCAGAACATGTGTTGGGTCATTCTAGAGGTATGTGGACCTAGCCCAACCACCGAAAACAACGGGCACTGCAGTGGGATGCCATGCAGTGCACCATTCAGCCCCTGTTTGGACCAGATGCTGGCCTGCTGTCATGACAGGTAGCACCCAATGTACCATGTTATATTGATCGAGCATGCTTGTGCATGGCCCACCTTCACTGAAGGTGTGGAACACGCTGCTGGCCTGTATATAGACTCGACAAGCAACCAACCCACTAACCAACAAACACAACTAGCATGAACAATGATGCTGCACCATTCAGCTTGCTTACCCTCGTGTGTGCAGCTGGTTGCTCTGCAGTGAAGAGAGCTGCATCAGCAAACAGATCGTTAGCTCACCTTTCTGCGTGTGGCTGGCTGTTCATCTGGAAAGATAGCAGGGCCGTTATCTGAGCTGAGCATGACGTAGGTGTTGCTGGCCATCCCACTGGCTTTAAGATATCTGAAGATGGCACCTGCAACGTCAACATATGCAGAGCAGGCATCATGAGCAGCAGCAGGCTCAGCAACGTGGGCTCCCCACATAGTACATGCTTCGGTCTGAACTGAAGGGCAACAGCTGAGTCAGTGAGTGAGCGACTCCCCAAGCGCTCTGCAGCGTCTGGGTCAGTTGGGGCAACGCAAGGAAGTGTGAAATCACAATTTTCATGCTTTCAAACTCTGCTCACCTAGTGCATCATCCAAGTACTCTAACAGTGCCCAAGCATCTTTGGTTGATTCCGCGACCCACTTGAAGCGAGGGGCGTCATACTTGAGCCTGTAGCGCGGTGGTGCGTAGCGCCCCTCCAACGGGCGGCCGTCAGGGGCCATGTACCAGAAGTTGCTGCGGGTTCAAGAGAACATCACATTTGCTGCAAAGTAGCTGTTTTTCCCTTTTTCAAAAGCAGCATAGAGACATGTTTTGAAAGCAGTACACATTGGACATCTTGCCGGGGCATTTTAGAGTGCGTAGCGCCCCTCCAGTGGCCGGCCGGCAGGGGCCATGCACCAGAAGTTGCTGCAGATTGAAACAAACAGAGGTTTTGTTGCAGAATAGCCTTTTGTCTTTTTACACAGGCTGCATAGAGGAGTAATTCAAGTTTATAAACAAACATTGGACATATTGCCGGGGCAATAGTGGTGCGTAGCGCCCCTCCACCGCGCGGCCGTTAGGGGCCATGTACCATACGTTGATGCACATTGAAAACAACAGAGGTTACGCTGCAGAACACTGTTTGCCTTTTGACACAGGCTGCAGAGACTCTCTGCAACCACATGTATCTGACATACATTTTTGAATCAACAAATGTTGGACATCTTGCCGGGGCAATTGGGTAGTGCGTGACGCTGCTGCTGCAGATTTTGTGCTGCTGCTGGCTGCATTTTACGCACAAATGATTGGAGTGTGTTGTCAAGTAAGCAGAGAACTACTGCAGGTCTTTGAAGTGCTCAACAGGACAGGCCATGCTATGCAAGTGCCAGCACACACTAGCCAGCGCACACTCCAGCCTCAATGACTAGTTTCAGTGCTGCTGCTAGCTGTGTCGCACTCACAATTGAGTAGACCGTGTAGCCAAGTACGCAAAGGAAGGCTGCTGGTCTTGAAAGCGCTAAACTGGAAAGGCCATGCAATGCAAAAACCAGCACAATCTAGCTATAGCCAGCACACACTCCAGCCTCAATCACTTACACACTAGTTTGGCTGCTACTGCTAGCTGCTTTGCACTCACGAGTGAATGGATCGTGTAGCCAAGTAGGCAAAGAAAGGCTGCTGGTCCCTGGAGCGCTCTTTGAGATACTTGAGCGTTATGTTGCTCAGAGTGTGGTCGTACAAGTGGCCCTGGGCTTCCTTGACAGAAAAGTAAACGCCGTTGTGCCTGCAGCAGGGAAAGTGAGTAGGGAAGAGCAATAGAGTACGCAAAGCAACATATTGATGTTGCTAAGGGTCTAGTCGTACAAGTGTCCCTGTGCCTCCTTAACAGAAAAGTACACGCCATTGTGCCTGCAACAGGGAAAGTGCAGCAGATTGATGGGTGAAAGAGCAACAGAGTACGCACATCAGCAGAGTGGATGTTGATGAGAGTGTGGTCGTACAAGTGTCCCTGTGCCTCCTTGACGGAGAAGTAGACACCGTTGTGCCTGCAGCAGAGATTCGAATAACATTGATAAGCCAAGAATCCACATCACATTGATGTTCCGTGGAATCATACGCCAAAGCATGCTTTCAGAGCACAGTGGATGCCATGTAGGCAGTCAGCAAGCGTACAGATCACTGACGCGCATCACAGCAGCTGCTGCAAGGTGTCTTGCCAGTGTTACGTAGCACAGTTGCTGGCAGCACAACCTCAGCCACACGGCGTCAGCATCCTTGCCAGTAAGCATGTCAACAACATTGTGACACATTGCTGCCTTTTCACCGGCTCACCTGCCGAGCCCCTGCCCTGCCCTTGCAGTTTCTGAAGGTGGCATCCAGCTGTCCTGCACTCAGCAGCAACACAGAGACATTTGTGTAAAAACATATAATCACACAACATTACATCAACATGACAGGCTGCCGCTGCTGCACTGACTGCTTTCACCAGTGGTACTGCTTGTTTTGATGGTCACGTATGTGCAGTTAGTAGGGCATGTTGGTGCCTCATTTCTGTGCTGGCAATTGTTCAAGCGCCAGTCAGCTGTGCTACCGTGTATATCCCTGCCCTAGACAGAAGCAGTCGAGCAATAGCAGTGCTGCTGGCATCTTGAATGCTGCGTCGGACGCATGCCTAGGGCCTGCTGACTGTCGTCTGATGCAATTGCACCCGACTTGCATTGAGCTGGGACCTTCACAAGCAGATTCAGCCTGCTGCTGCTGCTGCTGCTGCTGCAGCAGCAGCAGCAGCACCACTGCTGCTGTGGCAGTATCCAGACTGCAGCCCTACCTCAAAGCCAGCATGCCAGGGCTCGTAGCCAAGCGTCTGCAAGCAGCAAAGCAGACACACTTGCCTAGGATGAATTGAGCTGGTACGCGTAGGTCTGGCTGGTACCCGCAAGAAGCCTGCAGGCATGGGCCGTATGCTGTGCATGCTATGCGCAATGCGCTCGTGATACATACATCAGCCTACATGCACTGTATCGCCAAGTTGCGCCTATGCTGCTGCTGGTGCTGCTGCTGCACCTGCTGCATGTCTGTTTTACTGGCTGCAACAACATTTATAAACATCCTTGAATGAAGAGTGCTGTACTGAGTGCTGTGCTGTGCTGGGTGCCGTCACGGCACAGGCTGTGCAGAATGTCGTGCTGTGCAGAGTGCAATGCTGAGTGCTGTGCCGAGTGTTGTGCTGCGCTGAGTGCTGAGTGATGTGCTGAGCTGGCAAACCTGGGCGTTGTGCCTCTTACCCATGTGTGCAGTGCGGTAGCCAGCTGCTCATGAGTGCTATGCTGTGCTAAATGTCGTGCTGTGCTAAGTGCTATGCTGAGTTCTGTGATGTGCTGGTGTGGCGCACCTGAGCATTGTGCCACTTGCCCATATGTGCAGTGCGGTAGCCAGCTGCAGCCATCACCGATGCAATTGTCACCTCTGCAGGATTGATGAAGTCCCATCCTGCAGGCCATAACCGCAGCAGAAACGACTGTCTATTAGATCTTCTCTCGGCCACACTGACAGGTTCGGAAGGCACACATGCACACTTGCACATGGCCAGCAGCTGCACTAGTTGCAGCTACTAAACCTCCGCAACCCTGTTAATTCACCCACCTCCCCACCCCTCAACCCACCTCCTGACAGCGTGCTAGTGTGCCACCATGCATATATCTGCCGCGGTTTATTCAGCTACCATCACCACCACAGCAGCACTTGCACCCAGTATAATCTTTAAAAATACCCTCTGACCCACCTCCCGACTGCGTGCTAGTGTGCCACCGTGCATGAATGTGCCCCGAGTTGTCACCTACCATCACCATCACAACAGCACCAGCAGCCAGTCAAACTCAATCACCCTCCACCCACCTCTCGAAACTCGCCCATTTCCTGACACTGACAGCCATTTGCTACCATTACCACCACAGCAGCACCTGCAGACAGTTTAATCCGTGCTATGCTCTATCCTCTAACCCACCTCCAGAGACTGACAGCGTGCCAGTGCGCACATAGTTACGCCCCGTCAGCAGCTGTGCTCTGCTCTGCGCGCACTGAGGCGTCACGTAGAAGTTGCTGAACAGCGTCGAGCCCCTAATGAAGCGGTCAATGTTTGGGGTGTTGACGTGCGGGTTGTTGCGCCCCAGATCATCCCAGCCAACGTCATCAGTCAGTATGACGAGGAAGTTCGGCTTGGCGGCCTGCGCTGCAGCAGGCCTAGCGCTGCTGCTGCTGCCGCTGTTACCAGCACCCCTGCTTCTGCTGCTGCTGCTGCTGCTGCCGTCGGCATTCCTGCTGCTGGCAGTGGACATGGCCGTACTATCTCTTGGCGCTGCGGCACCTGCAAGTGAATGCATGCATTGGGTTTCAGGCACTCGATTTTCAGGCAATGATGGCGTTCGGTTGACTGCATGGACGGAACAGCTGCTGTACATGTGCTGCTGCTGCACTGCTGCTGCAATACGCGATACATTGATTGTTGATGCATGCACCGCGGCTACAATTAAACCATGTTGGTTTCAAAGCATCGATTTTGAGTTTGTCCAGCGCTACGCTGCTCCCCGCTGTCCCTGCTGCGAGTCCCACTTTTCGCGCTGCGCACCCCATGCTCCACAGTCGGCAGCGAACAGAAGGACCAAGGCGACTGCATAAAACAACTGCTTGATTAGTGTGTTCATATCTAATCAAATTCTTGCAGAGTTCATCTCGCGCAGCGCTGCGGAAAACGGACATACAATTTGCTGAAAAGACAGTACATGCAAAAGCACAGTAAAGGCGTGCGTGCCGAGGTAACGCAACGATAACGAGATTCATCGATGCGAGTGAAACATGCAGCGGGATGACGTACGATGCATCGAGTGTTATGAAAGCTCAAGGACGGCACCTGCTGCGTGTCCCCAAAATGCTGCAGCAGCTAGGAGCCAAATGGGAGAACAGGAACCACCACCAATATAAGCAGGTCCCTTGCCACCTTCTTGCGTTGCGGGGTTGGTGACAGAGGATGTTTGGCTAGTTTGCAGAACTCAGGCCTGCAATCATTGCATGATAGCCGGCTAACAACTGATAAGCACGCACAACTGAGCGCAAGCCCTTGCCCTCACAACACGCCTTCTCTCTGCCACTGCTTTTGGCATGCTTACGTCCATGTTGTGCTCACCAACCGCACCTGTGGACGCCAGCCGGCTCCGGTTTCAGGATGCAGTTCAACCTGATCTGATCACGCTGTCGGGGCACTGACTTGGTCCATCTGTAACCACGCCTTCCCTCCAACTGCAGTGGCACGGGATCTTACTGAGCAACAGCAACGCATGATGCCCTTCCGCATCACACTGTGACAGTGGTAACGGTTGTGCGGTGCACAGTGCTAGCAAGCACTGCAAGTGCCCGCAGGCTGAGGTTGGGCAACGGCTCGTAAGTTGGGGCGTCAAACGCTTTCTCAGAGCTACGCGTGTCAGCTCTGAGGCGCGGCACCTTTGGGGGCTGATGAGCTGCTGTATGCACACACGTTTGTACAGGGCATGTCCAATGCTGTCGACAAATGCATGCAGAGGAACAGCAGCGCTGCAGCAGAGTCGAACATACTTAGATACATATTGATCTTGCGTGATTCAGCCGTTCTGGGGATCTTGCAGAGCAGCACGCAGTGTGTGGTAGTGCCAAGTAACAAGTCCGTGCATGGGAACGGATGTCATCGCTGTGGGTAACGCAGAGCTTTTACAGGGTCGACGTTTCACATTTGCCAGTGGCTGCATAGCTGTTTGTGCAGTCTAATGCTGTAGCGTTTGCTCGTGCTAGCAGCACACAGGCCATTGGCACAGGAACACTACTAGAAGCTAGTGATCATGCTGCCTTGTGCTGTGCAAGGCAGCTTGGGTGCGGCAGGAGTGCTGCAGCATGTGGGGCGATGGTGAGTGGGAACAACTTGTCGATCTGTGGCGTATGGCACGTGCTCGCCGCGCAGAAACATCGTAAATTACAGCATATTAGCTCAGGTCGTGACTGGTTTGTTCCGGGTGTCGCTTGCTGCAGCATGGGCCATGCAGTGCGGTGCCTAAGCACCACAGCGCCTGCTGCTCCCCCAGCGGCCGAGAAGACGTCGTTTGGCAACCTTAAGGACGAGGACAGGATCTTCACAAACATCTATGGCCGCCACGACCCTTTCATCAAGGTGTGAACCCTACTCAAGCAGCAGTAGTGGCTAAACAGCAGCAACAGCAGGGTAAAGGATGCCTTGCCAAACAGCGGCATATAAAAGCAGAAGCTACAGCAGCAGGCTGTCTTCAGGCATGCTGCGCAGACGCGCGTCGAAGTGCGCTCAGCACCACACCAGATAGAAGCAGCAGTGCAACGCAGCAGAATGTGCTGGGGCTCAAGCCTTTCTGAGCTGACTCAGCTGTTTAAGTCTACAAGGTCAAGCAGTGGCCAACTACATCATGTGTTGCTCACAGAAGCACCGCAGCAGCAGAAGCAGCAGAAGGAGCAGCTGCAGTTCAGGCTAGGCCAGCTACAGCGGCGTATGGAGCGGCAGCAGTGGCCAGGCACCACCAGCAGTTGATGGGTGGGAGATGGCCCGCAGTTGGTGCATGGGATGTGGCCAGCTGGGCAGTACCCGCGGGACCAGCAGTAGCAGCTGCAGTTGCAGAGGATGCACAGCGTCTGGCACAGGGCAGGGCAGCTGCACAGGGATATCTGTGGTCTGTAGTTTTGCACAGCAAGAACTTGCGTGCACTGCTGCTCTAGAGATGCGTCATGGTTGTATTGTCAACGCAGGGTGCAAAGCGTGTGGAGTCTGGTAGCCTCGTCAGCAAAGGCAGCAGCTTGGTGTGAGCTTTGACACATTGCCCAGTGCGTCACTGGACTTCTCCTTCCTTGTTACTCATATGTAATCGTTATTTTTTTGCAGGGTGCACAGGCGCGTGGCGATTGGTACCGCACCAAGGACATCGTCAGCAAGGGCAGCGACTGGATAGTTGACCAGATGAAGAAGAGCGGGCTGCGGGGGCGTGGTGGTGCAGGCTTCCCATCTGGACTCAAGTGGAGCTTCATGCCTAAGGTGTGCTCAGCAGAACATGTTTGTGCAGTTTCGTCTAGCACTAGCAGTGGTTCTGGACCCAGCAGCAGCAGCAGCAGCAGCAGCAGGGTGCAGGCTTCCCATCTGGCCTCAAGTGGAGCTTCATGCCTAAGGTGCGTCGAATGCGTGCTTGGCTAGCTGTGTTTGCGGCAGCAGCAGCAGCAGCAGCAACATATGTTGCTTTAGCAGTTTTTGCAGCAGCAGCAGCAGCAGCAGCAGCAGGGGTCAAGGTTACTGTTCGGCCCCAAGTGGAGCTTCATGCCCAAGGATGTTGGATGTGTGCATTGCTAGCAGTGTTTACACTAGCAGCAGCAGCAGCAGCAGCAGCAGTGTCAGGCGTCGCCTCCGGCTTCCAAGTGGAGCTCATTGCAAGGCCTGCTCTCATACTGCTAACAGTTGCGGCAGCAGCAGTTGCAGCCGCAGCAGCAGCTGCAGGGGTGGACGCAGCGCACAGTTGTGCATGGCCATGCACGTCATGCACCCGACTGACACTCGTGCTGCTGATGCTGCTGCTGCTGCTGCTGCTGCTGTGGTAACAGGTGTCTGACGGCCGCCCCAGCTACCTGGTGGTCAACGCAGATGAGAGCGAGCCTGGTACCTGCAAGGACAGGGAGATCATGCGCCTGCTGACACTTGTCATTGCTGCTGCTACTGCTGCTGCTGCTGCTGCTGTGGCAACAGGTGTCTGACGGCCGCCCCAGCTACCTGGTTGTCAACGCAGATGAGAGCGAGCCAGGCACCTGCAAGGACAGGGAGATCATGCACCTGCTGACACGCGTGCTGCTGCTGCTGCTATTGTAACAGGTGTCTGATGGGCGCCCCAGCTACCTGGTGGTCAATGCAGATGAGAGCGAACCCGGCACCTGCAAGGACAGGGAGATCATGCATGTGCTGACACTCGTCATTGCTGCTGCTGCTGCTGCTGCTGCTGTAACAGGTGTCAGACGGCCGTCCCAGCTACCTGGTTGTGAACGCAGATGAGAGCGAGCCGGGTACATGCAAGGACAGGGAGATCATGCGACACGAGCCCCACAAGCTTGTGGAGGGCTGCTTGATGGCGGGAGTGGGCATGCGCGCACGCGCCGGCTACATCTACATCAGGTGCGGGACACTCCTGGTCATGCCTGCGGCTGTGTGGTTCGTACCTTGGGTCGTGCTGTGATACAGTGCCCGTGTCGTGGGTGGCTGTGTGCGACGATGGCAGGCGTGGGGATGCTTGCATCTACATCAGGTGCGGTCCACACTTTGTTCACGCCTGTGGCTGTGTGCAGTTTCTCGTGCAGGGGTGAGTCTGTCAACGAGCGGCTTGCCGTGATGCGCGCCATTGATGAGGCCTGCAAGGCGCATGCTGTGCACCCGCAACACTGTAACAGTGTACTATTATGTGTTATTCACCTACATTTGCGCTGCTGTTTGTGTCCGTGCAGGGGTGAGTTTGTCAACGAGCGCCTGGCCGTGATGCGCGTTGCTTGACATTAGTACATATCTTCTGCTCAACACACTTAGTGCGGCTGTGCTGTATTCCTGGCGTCAGGGGCGAGTTTGTCAACGAGCGGCTGGCTGTG
>CADDIJ020002738.1:0-47868 GCA_902809745.2 Tetradesmus lagerheimii | reverse complement strand
CTTTGACCTCGCGGTGAGCCTGGCTGCTTATTTGGCTCTTGAACTTGTGGTTGTTGCTTGTTGGTCAGCACTGAATGTCTACTGCAAGAACGCGTGCGGCAGCGGCTACGACTTTGACCTCGCGGTGAGCCTGGCTGCTTATTTGGCTCTTGAACTTGTGGTTGTTGCTTGTTGGTCAGCACTGAATGTCTACTGCAAGAACGCGTGCGGCAGCGGCTACGACTTTGACCTCGCGGTGAGCCTGGCTGCTTATTTGGCTCTTGAACTTGTGGTTGTTGCTTGTTGGTCAGCACTGAATGTCTACTGCAAGAACGCGTGCGGCAGCGGCTACGACTTTGACCTCGCGGTGAGCCTGGCTGCTTATTTGGCTCTTGAACTTGTGGTTGTTGCTTGTTGGTCAGCACTGAATGTCTACTGCAAGAACGCGTGCGGCAGCGGCTACGACTTTGACCTCGCGGTGAGCCTGGCTGCTTATTTGGCTCTTGAACTTGTGGTTGTTGCTTGTTGGTCAGCACTGAATGTCTACTGCAAGAACGCGTGCGGCAGCGGCTACAACTTTGACCTCGCGGTGAGCCCGGCTGTTTCCTGCGGCTTTGCAGCTGGTGTCAACGTCTTCTGAACGACAGCACAATGCCATGCCACCGCCTTCACAGCGAATTCTGGTTTTCAGGATTGGTCCGGTAGAGCGGCAGGTTGATGGCAACGTCCAGCTTCAGCTGCGACAGCCACCTGCAGGCTGCGTCCGTGGGGACTGCTGTTGACAGCAAGCCTGCACTGCTAGTGTGCGTTGGCACATGGGCGTATGTTTGTGCGCGTGTGCACAGCCGCATCACAACACTGGCTTCTTGCTGAACGTCGCCCCTTCTGATCATGCGCCCTTGTTTGTGCAGGTGCACTATGGTGCTGGCGCGTACATCTGCGGAGAGGAGACTGCACTGATCGAGTCCCTGGAGGGCAAGCAGGTGAGGCCGGAAGCTGAGGGGAAGCAGCTGCTGGCAGCAGCAGCAGCAGTGGTGCGCTGTTGCTTGCTTGCTGGTACACAGAAATGGTGGCACAACATGCATGCAATCTTCGGCAGCTGCGCAGCAACATCTTTGTAGAGACGAGCTAGCTGCTGCTCAACAACAAGCACTGGTGCAGCGCTGCGTGACGCGTCTGTGCACCAGCTGCAGCAGTTGACCTGGGTGTTGACGTGCTGCCATGTCCCTCCTGTCGTATTGCTGCTGCTGCTGCTGCTGCTGCGGCTGCTGCTGCTGCTGCAGGGCAAGCCTCGCCTCAAGCCCCCCTTCCCAGCAGGCGTGGGCCTCTACGGCTGCCCAACAACAGGTGCGGCCGTAGATGTTGTGTATTCAATCCCTGTATGTTGTTGACCGCCAACATGATTACACACACAGTGCATCTGCAGTGCCCAGACTGTTGCTGTGAAGCCGGCGAAGTACGTGTAGTCTTGCATGTTCAACATCTACGTGACACGTCGTAAAACGCAGTCACCAGTGTGGAAACGGGTGCTGTGAGCCCCACCATCCTGCGCCGCGGGCCTCGACTGCCCTTCTCCTGTGCCATGTTACAACACCCCCATAACACTGTTACATAACACTTGCTTGCTGTTGCAGTCACTAACGTGGAGACTGTTGCTGTGAGCCCCACCATCCTGTCAATTATTTGCGCCATGTTACAACACTCCCATAACATTGTTATATAACGCTTTCTTGCTGTTGCAGTCACCAACGTGGAGACTGTAGCTGTGAGCCCCACCATCCTGCGCCGGGGCCCCCGGCGGTTCCTTTCATGTGTCAGCTGATAACAGTTTTCTACTCTGTTATGTAACACTATTATGCCACGCTTGCTTGCAGTCACCAACGTGGAGACTGTTGCTGTGAGCCCCACCATCCTGCGCCCCAACCCTCAACTTTCACATTCTGACGTCATGCCATAACATCCTCTAACACTGTTACATAACGCTTTTTTGCTGTTGCAGTCACCAACGTGGAGACTGTTGTTGTTGAGCCCCACCACCCTGCGCTGCAACCCTCAACTGTCCCTTTCCTGCGCCATGTTTTACATCCCCATAACACAGTTACATAACACTTTCTTGCTGTTGCAGTGACCAATGTGGAGACTGTTGCTGTCAGACCCACCATCCTGTGCCGCAACCCGTAACTGTCACTTTCCGGTGCCATGTTATTGTATCCTTATAATAATGTTACATAACACTTCCTTGCTGTCGCAGTCACCAACGTGGAGACTGTTGCTTTGGGCCCCACCATCCTGCGCCGCAGCCCCCGGCGGTTCCTTTCATGTGTCAAAGATAACAATTTCATACTCTGTTCTGTAACACTGTTATGCCATGCTTGCTTGCAGTCACCAACGTGGAGACTGTTGCCGTGAGCCCCACCATCCTGCGCCGCGGCCCCGAGTGGTTTGCTGGCTTTGGCCGCAAGAACAACAGCGGCACCAAGCTCTACTGCATCAGCGGTCACGTGAACAGGCCCTGCACTGTGGAGGAGGAGATGAGCATCCCACTCAAGGAGCTCATTGAGAGGCACGCAGGTGCGCACAGCATCCATCTGCTGTTGGTTTCTTGTCGTTTTGATTGTTTCTTGTCGTTCCTATTGTCTTCAATGTTCGAATGGGCGTTATTTTGAAAGGCATATTTTCAAAAGGGGTTACTGTGCGGGTGCCATGTACTCTGCTTTGCAAGTGTGTGGCAGTACGTGCTGCATGGTGGCAAGCTGTACTGCATCAGCGGTCACGTGAACCGGCCCTGCACTGTTGAGGAGATGAGCATCCCACTCAAGGAGCTCATTGAGTGGCACGCGCATACCAGCCATCTTCCAATTACTTGATGTTTAATCAGATGTTGGGCGTGCTTATACGGGTGTCGCCATGTACAAGAATGTACTGTGCTTTTTCAACTTTGTGGCAGTTTGTGCTGCACGGCCAAGCTCTACTGCTTACGCGGCCACGTCAGCAGGCCCTGAGTATGCCGCTCAAGGAGCTCATTGAAAGGCATGTGAATGGACCGCCTTATGGCTGTGCATTGGCTGCATGCTCGTGTTTGCCGCATGTTTGCCGCATGTGCCGCACGTGCATGATAGAAGCGGCTGTGATGCTAGCATTGCTTGCATTGGTGGTGCACCTTCATCTCTCGCAGCGTAGCAAAGCATTCGATCCTCAGGTTTTGCTGCTGCTGCTGCTGCCAGGTGGTGTGCGTGGCGGCTGGGACAACCTGCTGGCCATCATCCCTGGAGGCTCCAGTGTGCCGCTGCTGCCCAAGAACGTGAGTGGCACGCTGCTTGGCAGGTTTTCAAAAGTTTGATATCATGTTTGCCGTCAGCACCTCCGCTGCTGCCCAAGAACGCGAGTGACACATTGTAACGCACCATGTCATGCGTACAGACGTTGCTGACAGATGGCAGGTTTGGTGGTGTTACATAAGCCTGATTATGACGTGCTGCTTTTGACAGCTTTGTCAAACACATCATTGTGTGCCGTTGCTGGCGCCAGATGTCACTGACGCATTGAAATGTGTTATAAATTTGTGCACCATCATGCATGCATGATGCGTGCAGGTCAATCAAATACTGCGCTTGCCTCCAGCCAGCCCGGCTGGTTTGCAAGCACAGTAATCGAGCGACCTGCATGCGGCTTGCATGCATGATGGCATGCACAGATGCTGACGCATTTCATCATGTCACAGGTTCAGCTGTCCCAGCCGTATGCAGTGCCCAAAGTGCACACAAGATTGCTGCGCTGTTTGAAAAGCAATAGCGTAATGCGACTTTTCAAATAGCCGTATGCAGTGCCCAAAGTGCACACAAGATTGCTGCGCTGGCATGTGCCCAAAGTGCACACAAGATTGCTGCGCTGGCATGTGCAGATCTGCGACACAGTGCTGAAGGAGGTGCAGGACGTCCCACAAATATCTGTAGTCGAACTACCTTTGCTCACTTTTGTTATTGTGTGCGACACGGTGCTGATGGACTACACTGAAGGAGGTGCAGAGCGGCACCCCAACATGTGTGTGATTAGTCTCGCATCTTTCGCTCACACTTCTTGCGCACGTTCTGCATGTGCTTGTGTTATTATCTGCAGATCTGCGACACTGTGCTGATGGACTACGATGCCCTGAAGGAGGTGCAGAGCGGCCTGGGCACAGCAGCAGTCATCGTCATGGACAAGAGCACAGACGTCATCGACGCCATCGCACGGTGAGCGATAACTGGACTTCAGTATCAACAACATATGATGTATGATCATATAGACAATATATAATGGGTTGGGGCATTGGTTGTGCGTTGTGTTGTTTTTGCTTTTTGGATTGGTCATGCATTGTTGGTCAAGATAACAAGAACGCACGCGTCATTGACGCCATCGCACGGTGAGGGTTCACTGCAGCTGAGACTTACTGGTGTAACGCGAACCACTCCAGCATTGGCTGGTGAATGGATTGGAAGCAGGCAGGTCTGCTTACAGGCCTTGCATTCATAGTTGGTGCTGTGCTGCTGCTGCTGCTGCTGCTGCAGCAGCAGCTTGGGTGGTGATGGCTGGTCAAACATGCGGCCAGTTTTGCCATGCTGCCAGTACACTGATACACCTGCTGCTGCTATCTTTGTGCTATGACAGGTTGTCCTACTTCTACAAGCACGAGTCGTGTGGGCAGTGCACGCCGTGCCGCGAGGGCACCGGGTGGCTGTACGACATCATGACGCGCATGGTGAAGGGCGACGCACGCCTTGAGGAGATTGACATGCTCTGGGAAATCACCAAGCAGATCGAGGTGCGGTTCAAACTATGAATGAAAACATTACATGTTGCGAGTTAACTTCCTGTTCATACAGAGATTTGTCTGACAGCTGCCTTTCGTTTGTGATGTCTGTTGTTTGATGTATGTGTGTAGTTGGGCTGTTGCTTGTGTTCTAATGTCTTGTACGACATCATGACGCGCATGGTGAAGGGTGATGCACGCCTTGAGGAGATTGACATGCTGTGGGAAATTACCAAGCAGATCGAGGTGCGGCTCCTTGTGTGTCACATCAAGTTGCTTTGAAAATTGATCGTTGTTTAAACTACGATGTTCATGTTTGAATGAACTATGATGTGATGTAGTCCTGCAGCGCATGGCCGGACGGGCGTCCCTCAGGAAGCAACATGCACATGTGTGGTGTGGTGCGTCAGGCGTCTGGGCTGCTTTTTGGTTTGGTGCCTGATGTTATGACAAGCTGCTCATATGTGGTGAGGCGTCTGCAACGGCTGACACTATTTGCTGCTGCTGCTGCTGCAGGGCCACACCATTTGCGCGCTGGGTGATGCTGCTGCGTGGCCAGTGCAGGGCCTCATCAGGCACTTCAGGTGAGACACCTGGGAGCTGCAGAACCCTGATGATTAAATCTGCATTTTTATATAGAGCGTGGCATAATGACTCATCAGGCACTTCAAGTGAGGTGGCACCCAGCAGCTTTGTGATAACGAGGATCTTTTCAATTGTGCACTAATCGCATAATGGGATGGCGTATTGGATCCTGGTGGTGGCCAGTGCAGGGCCTCCTCAGGCACTTCAGGTAAGAGGGCGCCTGGGCGCTGTATCATGATGTATGAGTGGTCTTGCGCTCTTGATAGTGGCATAGTGTGTCCTGTGCCATGATGGCCATCCATCCTGTCGCTTTGGGTACTGGCTCAATGAACTTCGTTGGAAGCCGGCAACGCGTCTTTTGTGATGCTGAAACGCTGAACTGGCTCTAGCCTGTTGCGCTGGTACTTACCACCATTTTTCGCCGCCATTTGCTTGCAGGCACGAGATGGAAGACCGCATCAAGTATGCACACCAGGAGCGCATCGCAGCAGCATAAGCAGCAGCATAAGCAGCAGCAGCTCTACTTATGAACAATCTTCACAGCTGCATCAGCAGTGTCGGAGTGGGCCAGCAGCAGCAGCAGTGGCAGCTGCAGCAGAGGAGCGAGTGCTGGTCGAGCAACCTGCCCATGGCAGCAGCAGCAGCGATGACAGTTTCTTGTCTGCATCGGTGGCAGCAGCAGCGCTGTGGGAGCCGCAACTGTGCCTGAGCTGCAGTGCTGTATGTGTTAACAGGCGATTGTGACTTCTGGTTGAGATTCTGGCAACTGTAGTTTGGCAGCAGCAGCAGTACAGGTTGCTGCATGGTGCAGGGCAGTAGCAGTAGCGGCTGCTGCTGTTTTGTAGGGTGTCACATGACACCTTTGGCTTATCTATTTCTAGACAGTTCAGTGTATGCCTTCTGTAGCTGAGGAAGATGATGATGTTTGTGTGTGTGCGAGACAGAAGGAGCAGCACAGCCAAGCAAACGGTTTTGCTGAGCCTAAGGCTGGGGCGCATGCTGGTGGGCAGTGTGTGCATGATATGAGAGGTGGCTTACCGCAACATAATGTGTGCGGTTTGCTTTCTTACTTTAGCTTAAATGATGGGTGTTCCGACGGATGGTGTGTTGTGATGATGGCTGCCGTACTTGCAGTCAGGTAGTACAGCTGCCAGCAGTGCTTTTGGTAGCCGCATGTGGTGGTGGGTTTGCAGGTGTAGTATATCTGTTACAGTGCAACCATCGGCGGTAAAACGGCCTTATGATTTTGGTTATGCTTCCAAGTAACCCCTTCGACTAGAAAACTCACAGTGCCACCCCTTCCTGCAAAAGGGCTGTGTCCTTGTGACAGCTACAGCTTGTCACTCCCGCCTCTGTGGGTTTAACATCCATCTGGTGGAAAGGAAGACATCGCTAATGCTTTGCTGGTGCTCCACCCAAGACGTCGGATTGGAAACTCTTGCGCCAGCGATCTGAGGCGAAAGCTTGGAAAGCAGAAATGAAGTCGCTCTGCCCCCATTCCCGTTCTCAATTGCGCTGCGACCAACACGTCGGGCGTTCCAAACATACATGCAACAACGTAATAAACGGGGGCAGGCGATCGCTTTGCAAGTCAGCAGTAGTAGACGTATTAGGGCCACTGCAGCTCCAACCACAGCAGCTGCGGCAAATTGAGCAGGCGTGTGGCACCTTCCCGCCAGAGCGTCTGCAAAGCAACTTAAAGGAGCTGACGAACATATACTTGCTCAAGGTAGGGCTCAGCTGTCTGCTGCTTTGTTACAGCAGCCTTATACAGTCTGTCAATACACAGCAGCAGAGTGGCTGGTGTTGTGTATGTGTATGTACTTTATTATTCGGGACAATTGAGTCAGCAGAGGGTCCTGTTGCCTGAAAGGGTACGTCAAGATACTGTCGCGTGATTTGAGCCCAATGACTGGCAGCACCAGAGGCAGCAGCAGCAACAGCAGCATTGCAGTGACAGAACCAACATGCTGCCTGCTTGCCAACAATGCTCACGCTCAATGCTTGCAGGATGTGCAGCGGTTGCTGGCCGCCTCCCCTCAGGCGCTGGCGCTGCCTGTTGCTGACTGGCGGGGCTTCTTTGAGGGCTACGGGCTGGGCAAGGAGGCCTTCTGGAAGGCACTCAGGTGAGAAGTATAAGCAGCAGATAGTAATGGTAATGTTGATATTATTATATATAGCATCAATCTACATATAAAGCAGCAGAGGCATAAGAAACTGGTGTATAATGTGAAGCATGCGCAGGATGGTTGCGCAGCATGCTTGCTGCATGTCTTTGAGGGTACTGCCTGGGCAAGGAGGCGTTCTGGAAGGCACTCAGGTGAGAAACAGCAGCAGCAGCAGTAGAAGCAGCAGCAGAAGCAGCAGCAGCAGACCAGCACCAGCGCCATCAGCTAGAGCAGTTGCAGTAGCAGCAGCAGCAGTAGCTCCTGAGGCTTGAGCAGGGTGACTGTACATTGTGTTTGCTGTATGTCTCTGAGGGCTACGACCTGGGCAAGGAGGCCTTCTGGAAGGCACTCAGGTGAGAGATATCAGCAGCAGAAAGCATAACAACATATGATATATATAGCAGCAATCTAATTCATAGCAACAGAGGTAGCAGCAACCGGATTGTGATATGAAGCATGCGCAGGATAACTGCGCTACATGCTTGCTGCATGTCTTTGAGGGCTATGGCCTGGGCAAGGAGGCATTTTGGAAAGCACTCAGGTGAACAACTGCAGCAGCAGCAGCAGCAGTAGTAAGCTCAGCAGCAGCCCCTGTCACATAAGCCGCAATACTGTGCAGCATGCTGACTGGCGGGGCTTCTTTGAGGGCTACGGCCTGGGCAAGGAGGCGCTCTGGAAGGCACTCAGGTGAATATAGCAAGCAGCAGCAGCTTATCATCCTGCCCCTCGGGCCCCTGGGGCAAGGAAGCCTCCTGGAAAGCGCTCAGGTGAGAAACAGCAACCCTAAACCCTACACCCTCAATCCCCAGCCCCTCTAGCATCGGCAGGATGACAGTCCGTATGGGTTGCTGCATGTCTTTGAGGGCTACGGCCTGGGCAAGAAGGCGTTCTGGAAGGCACTCAGGTGAGAAACAGTAACTCTAAAACCCCCAGCTCCTGCAGCATGAGCAGGATGACAGTCCGTATGGGCTGCTGCATTTTACGGTGGGCTATGGCCTGGGCAAGGAGGCCTGCTGGAAAGCACTTCGGTGAGAAATGGCAGCAGCAGCGCAGCAGCAGCAGCAGCAGCAGGTACTGGGTTATGTTGTGAGGCACCAGCAGGATGAAGGTAGATTGTGCGAGATCAATGTTGCTGACTGGTACAAAGCAGACAAACCGTACACTGCTGAAGCAGCAGCAGCAGCAGCAGCAGTAGCAGCAACTTACATGACTATTGCTGACTACTTGCATGCAGGTACAGCAGCAGCAAGCTGGCCGGTGCTGACCTGTACACAGCAGGAGCAGCCGTAGTGTGGCTGAAGCAGCAACTGACACAGCAGTTGACACAGCATGACCAAGAATGATTGCCATCCACCAACCGCCATGGGCGTGCTGCTGATGCTGCTGCTGCCGCTGCTGCTGCTGCTGCTGCTGATGCTTCAACAACTGCTGTTGGCTTGTTGCGTGCAGGTACAGCAGCAGCAAGCTGGCTGGTGCCGACCTGTACACAGCAGGAGCAGCCATCGTGTGGCTGAAGCAGCTGGGCCCGTGGAGCGACGCTGACATTGCTGACAGACTCATACCATGCTACCCTGAGGTGTGTGTGGTGTTGGCGTTTGCAGTATGCTGTCTGCCAGGCTTCCAATAAAACTTTCCAGGTATCCCGGCTGGGTAGGCCCCTGTGTGGTGTGTCGCATGCTTGCTTGATGCACGGTACCCAAAGGTATGTGTGACGCTGCGGTCTTTGGTGTGCTGCAACGTGAGTAATCCTGATCTGCATTCTAAGCAGACATAGAATTTGTTCATCGAGTAACACGTGATGAATTGACCAAACAAGGTGTGTTGGAGGTTTGAAAAGCTGTTTCTGTGCGTAGGGTAGGATGTGATGGCGGGGAAGGGGGGAGGGGAGGGCTGGCTGAATCAGGCTGTCTGCATTGACTGAGCCATCGTGTGGTTGAAGCAGCGGGGGCCGTGGAGCGATGCTGACATTGCCGACAGACTCAAACCATGCTACCCCGAGGTGCGTGTGATGTTGGTGTTGGCGGTTTGCTTTCTGCAGCGCTGTCATTTAATTCTTTTATGTTTCTTAGCTGGGCAGGCCCCAATGTGGTGTGTGGCATGCCTTTCAAAACAGGGCACGCACAGGTATGTGTGACATTGCTGTCTTTGGTGTGCTGCAAAATGAGTAATCCTGATCTGCACTCTAAGCAGACAAAGGATATGTTCATCGTAGTAACACATGATGAAGTCACCAACAGGGTTTGTTGGGGGTTTGAGAAGCTGTTGTGTGCGTAGGGTGGGATGTGAAGGGGGGTTCGCTGGCTGAATCAGGCTGTCTGCATTGACTGAAGCAGCTGGGGCCGTGGAGCGACGCTGACATTGCCGACAGACTCATACCCTGCTACCCTGAGGTGTGTGTGGTGTTGGTGCTTGCATGTTGTCTGCAGCGCTTTCAAGCAATTTTTCAGGCATCCAAGCTAGGCAGGTGCCAGTGTGTTGTGTTACATGCTTTGATACATGCTACCGTGGGTGTGTGTGGCGCCGCCGTTGACCACGGCGCGCTGAAACGTGAACTGTTCTTGGATGCATGCTAGGCAGAGTAAGGGTTGATGGTTATGATAAGCTGCTGCGTGTGGAGGGGTGGGTGTGATGGCGGGGAGGGGGTGCTGGTTCAATCAGGCTGTCTGCAGTGACTGGGGCGACTCGAGCAACGTGCAAGGAGACAGCTATCAGTCAGCCGCAGTACAGCAGCCACGTGCAACGGCATGCCAATCTTATTGCTGCTCGCTTGTTGTGTACTGACGCTTCCATTCATGGTTTGCAGGTGCTGGCCACGAGCATGGAGCAGCTGCAGCAGCTGGTGGACACACTGCTAGGCCTGGGCGTGACTGCAGAGCAGGCTCAGGAGATGGTGTGGCACTTTCCTGGGCTGCCAGAGTGCAAATGTCTGCCCATCTTTGAAGATATATTGTGCTTGCCTGCGGTGCTCTGGTGCTGCCGCTTGCAGGTGCTGGCCACGAGCACGGAGCAGCTGCAGCAGCTGGTAGACACGTTGATAGGCCTGGGCTTGACTGCTGAGCAGGCTCAGGAGATGGTGTGGGAGTTCCCTGGACTGCTAGAATAATTCGTTGGCAACGGCCTGCCGCAGGCATTACCTTATTGCCTGCTGTGCACTGGTGCTGCGATGTGCAGGTGCTAGCCACGAGCACAAAGCAGCTGCAGCAGCTGGTAGACACAGCAGCTGCTAGGGCTCAACATGACGCATGAGCAGGCGCAGGAGATGGTGTGGGAATTCCCTGGGCTGCTAGAATACAATGGAGGCATGCCAAACTCATTGCTGCTTGCTTGTTGTGCACTGCTGCTGCTGTTTGCAGGTGCTGGCCACGAGCACGGAGCAGCTGCAGCAGCTTGTAGACACACTGCTAGGCCTGGGCATGACTGCCGAGCAGGCTCAGGAGATGGTGTGGGAGTTCCCTGGACTGCTGGCTGAGTTCCGGAAAGAGCAGCTGCCGCTGATTAAACGCATGGTGGAAAGCCGAAGGGATAAGTACAGCCAAGGAGGCTTCTACTGCGACTGATGGGTTGGGCAGCAGCAAGCCGTACACAGCCTCAGGCATACGGTATGGCATTCGGCGTTCATCTTGTTACTTTGATCAGAATTGATGACATCACGGTGAATGGGTAACATGATGATGATGATCCCCATGCAATATGTCAAGGTATTAGCGGGTGGGGCGGATCAATGGGTAACTGGTGCTGGGCCAGGTAGCGCGCACACCACAGTGCATCATGCACTGGACAGTGTCCAGTGCCCACCATCACCACTACCATGGCCAGCTTCCTAGCAACTGGCGGTGTGGCCTGCAAGCACTGCTGCCAGTTGTATGAACTTCAGAATATGAAGCATGCCATGATAAGCATCAAGACGGATGAAGCTTTCATCTGCCGGCGGCAGATCGGTACTGTACACAATGGCATACAACACTGTAGTATGCATGGTAAGCATAGTATGCATCCTAAAGACACCAGATAGAGGAGGCCACACTTGAGCAACACACACAAGGCCATATGTGCCATATGTGCCGAGTGATATCTAGGAGCATTGCTGAGTATCTTGTCCAAGCTTTGGATGTGCGTAATAATTGCAAACACAATGGAGCAGTGCTCCCTCTTTCTTCCGCTCCTGAGGGGCGCGGGGCCGATGGCGTTGATGCTATGGCTTAATGGGTAACATGATGATGATGATGACACAAGGCCATGATTTATCCCTTGTCACACACGTTCACTATGAATCAGCAAACATGACAACATGAAGAGCTTCACGCACTAGCTGTACAATGCCTGGGGCCTCCTGCACTCGCTCTAGGGGTGCCTAGAGCACCAGCTACCTCAAACAAATCCTACCTACCCCACACATAACGTCCGTACTGGCTACTACGCTACCCACATAACACAAGCAAAACCATACGCTGCAACAAGACAGCAAACGCAACGGCTGCGGTGCTGCCCTACAAACTGCTGAAAACCTGTCAACAGGTTCGCCCTCTTCAATCCTAACGACCAAGGCCGGTCGTCGCGCATGACTCAAGTTGAACTTTAACAGCTGCGATGCACGTCATGCAGCAGACACTGCGCAACAGGCAAATGTCTAGAAGCACCCCACAAAAACATGGCTTCAATGGAACTGCTAGCAACTGCTGTTGGCGCAGCTGTTGGTGCAGCTGCCAACGTAGGGGCCTTGCATGCCTTCACGCTCCAAGCAATCGAACACTGCTCATGCTAACCTGCAGCTGCCTCACCGCACGGCCCTTACAACTCAACTGCAAACGTGCATACCAAACATGCGTAAAGCGTTGCAATTATCAACATTTAGCCTCAGCTGCGCCATGCACGCTGCTCCAGCTGCCTGAAGGCCCAGTCCAGGTCCTCCTCTGACACGTACTGCCCACCCTTGTAGCGATCGATCAGCGCATGCACCTGCAGCAGCAGCAGCACATGACGTGTGATGAGACACAAACACATGCCCGGCGATGTGCAGTAGACCACAAGCAGCAAGAAGAAACGTACTGCCCACCCTTGTAGCGATCAATCAGCGCATGCACCTGCAGCGCCGCAAGACAGTTGGCAGACACATGCTTAGCACAGCAAGCTACAAGCAGCAAGAAGCAGCTCTGTAGCACAAAATGTCAATTTGAAACTGAGCATCTAACATCCCGTATGTGTATCACACCACAGTGAATCAGCGCATGCACCAGCAGCAGCACATGATAATTGGCCGACAGATGTAGCAACAACAATCTGTCCACAAGCATTCAGAAGCAGCTCTGCAGGCGCGACGTTCCACCTAAAACTGAGCCTGTGCAAGTTGCACATGAGCCTGTGCAAGATGCACATGACGCAGCTCGACAGCTACCTTGAGCAACACACGCATGCTGATGGAGCTGTTCTTGGCAGTGCAGCCCAGTTCACATCGCCTACATGAGAACAGGAAGCGCGTGTATCATGCAAGGCGTACCTGTGCCAGGACTGCTGCGTCCTCTGCAGCAATGCGTGCGCGTGCCGCCTCAATGCTCTCACTGGCGCTGGCCTGGATGCGGCTGCGCGCCTGCGCCACTGACGACACAGCGTCCCTGCGCAGCCGGTCACGGGCCTCCTGCACAGCACACAACACACAGCACATGTGCAGCGGACAAGGTAAAACGAATGAAGCGCCTCAGGTTGTGCATCGCATTTCTGCTGGCAGCAGACGCAGGCAGTGACAGTGTTTCAGACAAGCCTTTGCAGCAGGTGCAGTGCTGAGCCTGGGCCCGCCACTGACGACACAGCCTCCCTGCGCAGCCGGTCACGGGCCTCCTGCACAGCATCACGCAACACAGCATGTGCAGACACA
Organism: Tetradesmus lagerheimii; assembly: GCA_902809745.2. Taxonomy (NCBI): domain Eukaryota; kingdom Viridiplantae; phylum Chlorophyta; class Chlorophyceae; order Sphaeropleales; family Scenedesmaceae; genus Tetradesmus; species Tetradesmus lagerheimii. The sequence continues at coordinate 34,478 of CADDIJ020002738.1, read as the reverse complement.
GGGGGTCACAGCGGTTCGAACACGAGATTTGCAGCAGGTGCAGTGCTGAGCTTGGGCGTGCAACAGACGACACAGCCTCCCTGCGCAGCCGATCGCGAGCCTCCTGCACAGCACACAGCACACAGCGAAACTGTGAACAACGTGAACTGAGCTCGGGGTGGTGCATGTCAACATATGCAGGTGGCCACATATGTAGGTAGCCTCCTGCAACCCGCACACCTGGCTAAGACATGGGTACAGCCTTTGCAGGAGGCGCACTGCAGAGCCAGATGCGGCTGCGTGCCTGCGCAACAGACGACACAGCATCCCTGCGCAGTCGGTCACGAGCCTCCTGCACGGCACATCTGCGACATAGCAGAGTTCAAAGTCAAAAACAATTTATATGCATTCGAGGCAGTAACAATTGCAGCTTGGATGGCACTGCGCGCCTGCGCCACTGACGACACAGCCTCCCTGCGCACCCGGTCACGCGCCCCTGCAAGTGATACATACACAACACAGCATGTGCAGACACAGGGGGTCAGAGCGGTTGCAGAACATGCGCTTTGCAGCAGGTGCAGTGCTGAGCCTGGATGTGCAACAGAGGGCACAGCATCCCTGCGCAGCCGGTCACGCGCCTCCTGCACAGCACACAACACACATTTTGCAAAGCCTTTGAGTTGTGCAACTGGCTACAGCTACTGTGGAGTATAGTTCAGACTGTTGTCGCCGGTCACAAGCCCCCTGCACAGCACACAACACACAGCTTTCAGTTGCAGTGATACATAAGCAACAGGGTTCAGCTGCTGCACACCTGTCTGGCCTTTCCCGAACTTTTGCCCGGCTGCCTATCCGCCGCTACGTCGCTACAAACACGTGAGAACATGTTCTCACCTCCAGTGACTCGCAGCCCTTCCTTGCAGCAGCACTGCCCGCAGCTGCGGCCTCAGCCTCTGCCTGCTTGATCCTCTCACGCGCCTGCGCCATGCAGGGCATTTGGGGCTGCAGCCTGCGGCGCTGTCTGCGGCTTTCAAATAAAAGATCATGCTCAACTGCAACGCACCTGCACAGCCTTCCGAGATCAAGCTCAAAGAACTTCTAGCACAACTCGTCCACAACATAAAAGCATGCCAAAGTCAACCAACAAGCGCCAACCAGTCCCCACCTTTAGTGACTCGCGGCCCTTCCTTGCAGCAGCACTGCCCGCAGCAGCCGCCTCAGCCTCTGCCTGCTTTCACGAGTCACGCCATGCAAGGCATGTGGTGCTGCAGCCTGCAGCTCTGTCTGCGGCTACTGGCTGCCCAGCCCGCCACAACTGAGCATACTAGAACAACACGCGTTACCCCTCACCTCTAGTGATTCACGGCCCTTCCTTGCAGCAGCACTGCCGGCAGCAGCTGCCTCAGCCTCTGCTTGCTTGATCCTCTCCCGCGCCTGAGCAAGCGACTTCTCCCAAGGCGCCTCATAACCTCCATAACCGCCGCCGCTGCTGCTGCTGCTGTAGCTGCTGCTGCTGCCGCTGCTGCCTGTGCTGCTGGGAGTGGTGCTGCTGCTGGAGTAGTTAGAGTAGCCGCTGCTGGTGCTGGTGCTGCTTGCAGGATAGGGATAGGCAGCAGGCCTCGCAGCTGCAGGAGCTGCAGGAGCTGCTGAAACCGGGCTGCTGGCAGCAGGTGTGCTGCTGCTGCTGCTGCTGCCATTTCCTGCAAGCAGCTCCATGAGGTCTGCCTGGTGCTGGCCGATCTTCTCGGCAAGCTTTGCTGCGAGTGCAAAGTTGGTCTGGGCGCGGGTGCTAGTGCGCGAAAGCACCTCTGCCACTGCTGCCTTCTCCTGCAGTGCCAAGGCAGTGCACGCACAAGTGCAGGTCAGTAGCAGTGCAGGTACGAGGCAGCTGAGTGAAACGGTTGTGTGGGAGAGCACCTCTGCCATTGCTGCCTTGTCCTGCAGGGCCAAAGGCAGTGCAGGCATATGCGCATGGTGAGTGAAATGCTTAGGCAGTGCAGGTATGAGGCAGGTGAGTAAGTAACTTAGTTGGTGCGCGGGTGCTAGTGCGCGAAAGCACCTCTGCCACTGCTGCCTTCGCCTGCAGTGCCAAATGCAGCGCATGCATATGCGCAGGGTGAGCGGAAGGCCAGCAGGTGAACCCTGGAGTTCCACCCCACATGATGGGTGCGCACAAAGATATGCTGCACACTCTGCTGCAGCAGTGAGCACCTTTGTAGTCTGCAGCATCCAATTCGCGCATTAGCTCGCTGCAGCAGTGCCTGCATCATCCCCATCTGCTACTTTGTCCATTGCCAGGCGCTCCAGCAGCCGCGTCAGCAACCACATTCCGAACACAATCAATCGCAAACCCACCATTTCGGCCACGCACACCGAAGTAACACCACCCAAACACCAATTTCCTGCAAGCAATTGCTGCAAGCGCATGCTGCAACCAGTCCTGCGGGCCATGTGTAACACCTGATTGCAGCGGGATCGAACCTGCAGCACTTGGCGTGCGCCTGCGTCATCCCCATCTGCTACTTTGTCCATTGCCAGGCGTTCCAGCAGCCGGGTCATCTCCTCCAACTTTACTGCTGAGCGTGCAGCAGACTCGGCTGTTGGTGCAGCAGCAGCAGCAGCAGCGTCAGTGCAGCATGCTGGACAAAACACGGGTAAGGTCTGTGTGTAGCAGCCAGATGAAGGCATGAGCTACAAACATGGCCAAACTTAGTGTGACAGACGCAACCGGCCCAGCCAACTGATCATGTGTGTAGCAAGCAGCTGCAAAAAAGGGCCACAACATGGCCAAAGTAACTGCCACTGATGCCACCGACCAAGAGGCTCAAGCAGACAGGCAGTACTATAGTATGCATGCAATGGCAGACAGCTTCGCAGTACAACTGCCACGTGCAGCAAGCAGACTCAACACAAGCGCGTGCTACATACAAGCGTTGCAATCAAGGGTTGTTATCAAGGGCAAAATTCTCGAACGGGTGTGCCAGTGCTGCTGTGTGAAACCAAGACTGCTGCCAGGTCCGCCAGGACTGCTGCCAGGTTAGCAGCTCACCAGTGCCAACTGCCTCATCACGTTCAGTCTCTAGAAGCCTAAGAGAGTCAGTCAACTTCAGAATTGCTGCTTCAGCGCCAGTAGGGCGATCAGGACCTGCAAGTAGGCGGACACAGCAGCTGCTGGGTTATGGATGAGAGTGTGCGTTGACTTGTGTGCACAGGGAGAAGGCGGGGGTGCCAGTGGATTGTTCTAGCAGACTCCACACTGGTGCCACTGCTGGCATGCATGCATATATGCATGCATGCAAAATGAGCTGCTGAAAACATGATGTTGTTTTCAGCAAAACAACATCAATGAAACTAGGCTTGTGGAATGAACAACAAGAATGCTTTGCTGTGGTTGTGCTCAGCCTGCTGCCAACCCTTTCACCTGCTGCTCGGGCCACTACTGCACGCGCAGACGACCAGCGACCGGCCACTGATGTTCTTGTAATCGATATGTGAGACCTAATCACAGCGCGAGGCCGCCTGTTTGTTGCGATCACGCAAGGCTGTGTTTGGATGCGGGACAGCATGGCGTTCATCTCGACTGAAATTGTTTGTCAACCTCTACGAGTGTGTAACAAGTGCGGTCTGCACTGCAACAATCGGCGAACGCTGTCCAAGCGTTTGTATTGTCTGTCACATAGTCACGGTACCTGATGTTCTGCCAGGTGGCGATGGGTCGTGCTTGCGATCTGGATGTAGCCAAGCAAAATGATTCTGAGGTCACTATAAACGCAACACAAGTTCAATGCGCATGCTCCGGCAGCACTGCAGTCTGTGACACCGACTTGTGGTCATCTGCTGCTTTGCTCCACAACACCTGACTCACTTGAGCTGTGCATGAGCACAACACCACTTGCAAGCATTCAACAGCGTAACTTATACATTAACTACCCGCTTGATAGCCCATTTGTTGGCAGGGTCCAACCTCAGGCGCCAGCGTGCAGCAATCTGCAAGTATCCACAAGCTTACACCATGCTGGCACAGCATTGCACAGCAGGCGCACCAGCTGCAGCTCCAGTATGCAGCAGGCACGCCAGCATCAACAGATGCTTTGTAAGCCATGCCAGCAGCAGGAGCAGCAGCAGCAACAGCAGCAGAAGGCCTTCAAGGCGGCCAGCTGGTGCCAGTATACAGGCCAATCTGTTTGGCGGCTTGTTTGGGGGCCTGCAGGCACCTGCCAGCAGCAGCAGCAGCAAGTTTGTGGAGCGTCCTGCATACAACAAGCGGGAAGTGGTGCAGCTGGGCTCACTAGAGGTGCGCCACTGCAGATGAATGCAAGTGTCTTGCAATTCCCCTGGCGGTCGTGGGCAGGGCCAGCATAGGATAAACCAGCACACGCCATGGTTGATGATGTTGATGCTGGCAATTGACAGTTGCTATGCTGTTGTGTTTGTTTACGGCTGGAGGTGTGCCCATTGCATTGTTTTTGTCGCCGCGGCTGCAGATGAACGCGAAGACATTAGGCCACATCCATCATTCTATGCACTTTCTCCCACCTGCCCTGCAACATACACCAAGCTGCCCAACTTCTGTGTGTTTAACCAGCGTTGCGTAACGGCTGCAATACCCGGGCTTGGGGCAACCAGCTGCTGTGGGGCTACCAATCTTCAAATCCTGTGCCCCCCCCCCGCATCCATCTCCTGATGCACGCTTGTTATGTGGTTTTGCTGTTGTGCTGCCTGACAGGTTTCGCCAATTGGGCTTGGGCACTTGGGCGTGGGGCAATTGGCTGCTGTGGGGCTGCCACACACTCAACATCCTGTGCACACAACCACACCACAATGAGCATCTTCTGAAGCACGCTTGGTATGCTGCTTTGCTGTTATGCTGTTGTGCTGTTTTGCTGTTGTGCCGCCTGACAGGTGTCACCCATGGGCTTGGGCACTTGGGCGTGGGGCAATCAGCTGCTCTGGTGCTATTACACTCAACATCCTGTGCACACAACCACACCACAATAAGCACCTTCTGAAGCACGCTTGGTATGTTGTTGCTGTTATATGTGGCTGTTGCTGCTGCCTAACAGGTGTCACGGATGGGGTTAGGCACTTGGGCGTGGGGCAATCAGCTGCTGTTGGGCTACCACACTTGAAATCATGTGCACACAGCACCCCCCCTCCCCAACACATCTCGTGATGCACGCTTGGTACACTTGTACTTGTATGCACTTTTGCTGTTGTGCTGGTTGAAAGCTGTTACCGATGGGTTTAGGCACTTGGGCGTGGGGCAATCAGCTGCTGTGGGGCTACCACACTCAGAGTTGGCAGCACCATGTGCACACAACACCACCAATTTAAGCATCTTCTGAAGCAAGCTTGGTACATTCGTGCGTAGCACCTGTAACTTGTAACATTTGGTATGCTGTTGTGCTGTTGTGCTGGCCAACAGGTGTCACCGATGGGTTTAGGCACTTGGGCGTAACCCAACCAGCTGCTGTGGAGCTACCACATTTCTAACCCTGTGCACACAACCACACCCCAGCAGCACGTCTTCTGAAGCGCGGTTGGTTTGCTTTTATGCTGGCCAACAGGTGTCACCGATGGGCTTGGGCACCTGGGCTTGGGGCAATCAGCTGCTGTGGGGCTATCACACGAGAACAAACATCCTGTACACCACACCACACCACAACGCGTGGCATACGCATCTACTAAAGCACGCTTCTTGGCATGCTGCTGCGCTGTCATGCTGGGTTGATGACAGGTGTCACCGATGGGCTTGGGCACTTGGGCGTGGGGCAATCAGCTGCTGTGGGGCTACCAGCCAGAGATGGATGCTGAGTTGCAAGAAGTGTTCAACACAGTGGTGGCTGCAGGGGTCAACATCTTCGACACAGCAGATAGTTATGGTGAGGACAGGGTAACACACACTTGGAATACACTGTGTTGATTGTCGGGGTGGGATGGGAGGCCGCAAGAAGTGTTCATCACAGGGGTGGCTGCTAGGGGTTATCATCTTTGACACAGCAGACAGGTACGGTGAGGATATGGTGACACACAATTGGCATCCTTGGTGGTGGCTGCAGGGGCCAAGTTGTTTGACACGACAGACAGCTACGGTAAGGACATGTGTCACACACAAGTAACATCTTCTGTGTCATTTTTTTATTTTTTGTGTTATTTTTATTTTTATTTTTATTTTTTATTTGTTACTTTTTATCCCAAGGTGGGATGCAGCAGGTGTTCAACCCTGTGGTGGCTGCAGGGATCAAGATATTTGACACAGCAGACAGCTACGGTGAGAAATTCACAGTGTTGTTTGTTGTGGTGGGATGAGCAGCTGCAGGAGGTGTTCAACACAGTGGTGGCTGCAGGGGTCAACATCTCTGACACAGCAGATTGTTACGGTGAGGACAGGGTAACAGGGTAACACACAATCCAGATCCTTCATATTGTTTGTTGTTGTGGGATGGGCAGCTGCAGGCGGTGCTCAACGCTGCAGTGGCTGCAGCGATTGACATCAATGTTGGCAATGATCAAGGGTAAATGAAGTCATCACGACCTTTTGGTCCTGCTGCTGCTGCTGTGTGCTGCCGGTGCTGCTACTGCTGCTGCACTGCAGGCACTGGGGCACTGAATGGCCGCAGTGAGCAGCTGCTGGGGCAGTTCATACGGTGAGGTCAAGCAAGGGTTTATTTACAAGTGGCCTGCGCATGCTGGCAGGGTTCTAACGGCAAGGTTTAGGACGTGCTTAGTATCTTGCACAATGCGCTGCTTTCGTATGACGTCACACTCGACAGCATCGGGTGCAGTCAATGTGCATCTTCCAGCAATCTGTCCTGCCCAACACAGCTGCCACAGTACACTGCACGCCAGTAATTCTGCGGTTTGGAGATGTTCTTGTCATGTGTTGCAAGGAGCGACAATTTGCAGGGAGTTCCCTGGAAGTGACACAATGCGCGGCAACCTTCACGTCACTACCAAGTTTGCCGCTTACCCTTGTCGCGCATACATCCATGATGCCTTGGCCCGTACACCATCCGTAACACAGAGCTGCATGCTTCGCACATGCTTATGCAGGGAGTACCCGGGCAGCGACAAAGTGCGCGGCAACTTGCACGTAGCCACCAAGTTTGCCGCTTACCCCTGGCGCGTGACGCCCGGCAACATCGTAGCAGCGTGCAAGGGCAGCTTGCGGCGCACCGGCCTGGAGCAGATCAGCCTGGGGCAGCTGCACTGGAGCGCAGCAAAGTACGCACCATTGCAAGTGAGTGAGCGGCTGTCGTGTCTCGTTGAAAACGACATGCCAAGTTTGGCGTGCAGGTGTGCTGCCACGATTGTTCGCATGATGTGGGCTAAAGCAAGCAGGCCTGGGGCGCCTACAATTACCGCAGCCAAGGAAGCAAAGATGCAGGGATCAGTATGCTTGGGGTGTTGGGGCAACATCGTAGCAGTGTGCAAGGGCAGCTTGCGGCGCACCGGACTGGAGCAGATCAGCCTGGGGCAGCTGCACTGGAGCGCAGCAAAGTACGCTCCGCTGCAGGTGAGCAGTAGTAGGGTATGTTGTGTCTCTTCTTAATGCAGGGGTGCTGATTGTTTTGTGGTTGTTTGCATGACGTGGGCTGGAGCAGATAAGCCTGGGGCAGCTGCACTGGAGCGCAGCAAAGTACGCACCGCTGCAGGTGAGCAAGGGTGTGGTGAATGTTGTATGGTTGTTTGCATGACATGGGCTGGAGCAGATCAGCCTGGGGCAGCTGCACTGGAGCGCAGCAAAGTACGCACCGCTGCAGGTAAGTAAGCAACTGAAGCCCTTGATGCAGGCTGGCAATGCGCTTCTGCATCTAGTGCACTGCTGCATGCTGGAAAGAATGTCGTATCCTGCTGCAAGCGTGGTGCAGGTGTATTGTGGTGTTGCTGGTGCAGTAGTGCTCTGACATTGGTGCGTCTTGGTGAGACCACGTACACAGTTTGTGATCATGCAAACACAGCACCGCACTGGTTGTAACGCAGCATGGCAACGACAGCTGTGTCCTGTGCTTGCTGGCCTGCTGCAACCACTTTTCAAACCAGGCTCGGTCAACTGCATGTTGTTCAGGTTTGACCGGTGCCACGGCGTCCTGCATCTGCGTGCTGCCGCATGTTGTGCTTGCAGGAGTGGGCGCTGTGGAACGGCCTCGCAGACTGCTACAAACAGGGCTTGGTAGCAGAGGTAAGCACCCGCTGCTGCAGATGGTTTGGCAGGTTGCCACCAATTTGCAAGGTGGGCAGGTTGCCACCCTCGACGCGCTCGTCAGATCAGTGTCATCTCGTCTTTTGCAGCATAGGCTGTACTATTCAGCTTGGAGTGTTCCACTACGACACAACGGCGCTGCAGTGTTTGACATTGTTGGCAGCACACGATCAACTTTACCTGCACCCCAATGATCCTGGATCAGTGGCGTATGCAGTGGCTTGCTGCTTATTGTGCATGCATGCAGGTTGGCGTGTCCAACTATGGCGCAAAGGAGCTGCGGCGCGTAGCGCGCGACTTTGAAAAGCGCGGCGTACAGCTGGCGTCAGCACAGGTCGGTTGTACATTTGTTGCTCGCGTGCACATGCTGGTGGTGTGCACAGGGTAGACTGCTTACCGTGGCACTCTGTTCTGCATGCTAGTGCTGCATCCCTGCAAAGTGTGGCCGGGGCTGATACTGTGAGAAAGGCAGACAGGGAGCCATTGCCTGTTGTTGGCGGCGCGGCTTGCTTCAGTTGGTGTGGGCAGCACATGTGCTGCCCATAATGTTTACCGACTACATGTTCATAATGTTTACCGACTACACGCTCAAAACCCAATTGTCCTTCTGCTTCTGCATACATACTTCATAACGACTCTGCGTGCTGCTGCTGCTGCTGTGATCAGGTGCAGTACTCTCTACTGAGTGCTGGCCCGGCGCAGTCGTCTATCAAAGCAGTGGCTGATGACCTAGGCATTGTGCTGATTGCTTACAGCCCGCTGGCCTTAGGCCTGCTGACAGGTGGGGCACGGACGCTGTGGTTTTTATATAGTGTTGTTGTGCAACGTGGTGTCCCTGAGTTGAGAAAGTGCATTGTGCTGATTGCTTACAGCCCGCTGGCCTTAGGTCTGCTGACAGGTGGGAACTGGACATTGTGTTTGTGATGTATCTTGTTCTGCGACGTGTTATCACTAAGTTAATAAAAGTTCATTGTGCTGATTGCTCACAGCCCGCTGGCCTTAGGCCTGCTGACAGGTGGGACACGGACGCTGTGTTTTTGATGTATTGTTGTTGTGCAATGGTGGTATCACTGAGTTGAAGAACGTGCATTGTGCTGATTGCTCACAGCCCGCTGGCCTTAGGCCTGCTGAGTAATGGGCAGCACACGCTGTGTTTCTGACCCAACATCATCATCATGTTACGTCAAGCCACAGCATTAACGCATCAGCCCCGCGCCCCACCAGAGCGGACGCTGTGTTTTCGAGACACAGCAATGTTGCTGTGTGTTATCATGTCAATTACCTGAAACACGTGCTAATGATATAGGCGTCGTGCCAACTGGCAGTGCTTGCAAGCCGCTGGCACCGGGGTAAGGTTAGCAGCCGTGAGCTGGACTCGCAGGGTTTTGAAGGTAGCTAGGGTTTTGCTGCTACTTGGGTTTCGCTGCAACGTGTGCTGATGACCTGATGCTGAGAGCTTGCAGCTTTCTGGGCTTGGGACTGCTCACAATCAGGTATCAGAAGTTGCCCTTTTGTCTTGAAGTTGAGGGGCGTTGACACACCTTTGACAAAAAAGGGCATGAGCTACATTCAAGTGTTCAGACACTGTTGACGCATTCAACTCAATGCGTTGCAATTGGTGTCTGTTTTTGTCTGCAGGCAAGTACAGTGCAACCAACTTGCCAAAGGGCCTGCGCGGCAGCCTTTTCAAGCAGCTGCTGCCTGGCATTGCCCCACTCACAGCAGCGCTGGACGCAGTTGCAGCCAGCAGGCGCAAGACTGTGTCTCAGGTGTGGCTTCTGTGACCGACGTTGCTGCTGATGCTGCTGTTGGATGGGAAACAGTCAATCGGCTTTGAACATGCTTTGTGTGCTGTTGCGTGATTCCGTCTTGAGTTCAATTTTGCCGCTATTCAAGCAACGTGCTATCAGCATCACAGCCGCTGCCTAGCAGCTAAAGCACATTGCCCATTCTTGCAGGCTTTATGTCACCTGCAGGTGCAGCTCAGCAAGAATCCTGCCAATCATGCAATCGTCCTCACTGCTCTGCTTCTTAACTGCGTGTACTGCTGCTGCTGCCATGACACCTGCATGCCAGGTGGCCATCAACTGGTGTATCTGCAAGGGCACTGTGCCCATCCCCGGTGCAAAGGATCTCGCACAAGCCAAGGAGAACCTTGGAGCTCTCGGATGGCGGTTGAGTAGCGGGGAAGTGGCAGAGCTAGATGCAGCCGCAGCGCGCTGCAGCAGCAGCATGGTGCAGAACATCTTCCAGACAAGCTGATGCGTGATGCGGATACAGGGGGCATGATCACAAATGACATTTATGTCACGTCAGAACATGGGTAATACCATTGGCCAATGCGTATGGACAGCGTTGCGCCACACCTCAATGTGTTTGAGTTGCCAACTCAGTGGTTACTTTCCCACAGTCTGCTAACGTGATGCTGCATCGTGCTTTGATAATCGTGTCCTCCTGCAACCCTTTTCACTCAGTGTAAGTTTCACTGATCAGTGGACTCGTGAGCTGGCTGAAGCGATCATCACATTTTCCTCACATGATTCCACATCTGATGTTGGCAACTGACTTGCCAAGTCAATGGTTGTCACCATGACCCAGGCTGGGTGTCAAACAAGGCTGGGGGGAGGTCGGACTGCGGTCAACGTTCAACTAGCAACGTGACTGGAAATGTGCATGCTGCCTCACCGCTGAAAACACAGTTGACGCAGGCACATAATCAGATCTGATATGACCTGTAGCACCCTACCTTTGACTGCGATAACTGCACGCGCTTCCTGATTCAGACACGAAAATCCGATCAAGGTCACAGAAATTTTCCTTTCTGGGCGCCTGCAGGCAGTGCGCAAGCTTCCTTGCCGAAGCACGCCACGTTGGGGTCGGGGGTTCTACACAAGTGTGAGCTGTTGCCGTTCACGCTCCCCATACACACACTCTGCGGGCATCGTTGAAATCAAAACTACAACTTAGAGGCAATGAAGTAGATACAACGTGCGAACAAGGCGCTAGGCATGGGCAGTGGTGTTTCTCAAAGGAATGGGGAGGGATGCCCGCGGCTGCAACCCAGAGGTTCCGCAAAGGCAAGGTCAAATGTATTACGATGACGTGCCAACCAGCCCTCGAACTTTCAGCCCTTGCGTGGATGCTAGTGATGGTTTGCCTGACGCCAACAATCGCTGTATGAACGCAGACGATCTCCCGTTTGAGTGAAGAGTTTCTCGCATACTCCTTCAAGGTGAGTGGATGCGTCAGAGCAGCAAGAATGACGGGCTAACTTGCATACAGCTGAGCGCCTTCCTTGACAGGGCCTAGTTCGCTCAGTGCTCCTGTCAGAAATGTTGATCAAGCTTTTTGGCTGCTTTTGATACCCTGAACGTGCTGTATGAGCTTAAAATAACAGGTGATAACCAGCACCCGCGACACACTTCTGATTTCTGTGCTGAACTGCAGGTCATCCTATGCAACAGAAAGTACTCACGTACGTCCACAAAGGCTTGCGATGCAACTATAGGCTTATGTTCAGCGTGTGCAGACCAGGCAGCAACTTTACATTTGTGATCTCGTATGCACCTTTTGCACGCACTTGTGCCCCCAGGCCAAGTCATCATGCACCTTATACATGTAATTACGAAGATTTTAAGGGTGTGGAAGATTCTTATGCATGGCTGGGCCCATGCACTGGCTGAATTCCTTGAGACACACATGCACACACACACACACACAGCAGCAGCAGCAGCAGAGCCAGTGTTTGTAAGGTTAGCAGCTGCAGTGTAACCCCTCACTCCCCGGCGCACTCTGCTGCTGCATTCTACCGCAGATCCAGCTGACGCTTGCAAGTGCTGCTACTGGCTGCTGTGGTGTGTTGCTGCTGTAGACGATTGGGCTGGCTGCCCCTGCGGACACAGGGGGGAGCGCGCAACGCGCAGGGACCTCCGCCAGCACAACTACTTGCCAATCGCATGCAAGCATGCTAAGCAGGTACGGTGAAGGGCAACAGCTCAATATGCTCTAAGGCAGTGACCCTGGCAGCAGCAGCAGCAGCAGCAGCGAAGGTCAAGCCAGTGGTGTTGACTAATCCTTGGCTAGGGTTGTTGGCAGGGCTACGGATGATATGTGCTACCTGCTTCCAAAACTGGCTCATGCTGCTGCTGCTGCTGTGCTGCAGAAGCAGGAGTGCCCCTCAGGAGACAACTGCCCACATGCACACAACGTGAGCAGCGCCAGCTCAAACGGATACTTTCATTTTCTGGCATACAGCGGGACGCTGCTGCTACGCGGGTCAACCGCATGTACACCGCCTGTACAGCCGCAATTGGGATGCAAGCCTTGCAATTGCCACCAATTCACCGGTGCATTGCAAACACGGCAGGGCACTTGCCAGCATACCAACATACCAGCAAAATGTTACAACATGTTAGACACATCAGCAGCTGTGCGGACTCTGGCACTCTCACAGCAAAATGACGTTAGTATTGACCCCCAACGCGTGCCTGCCCATGCCGTTGTTCTTTTTGCTTGCTGTGCGCAGCTGTTTGAGTACTGGCTGCACCCAAAGCGGTTCCGCACAGAGATGTGCATGTTCCGGGCCAAGTGTGACAGGCCAGTATGCTTCTTCGCCCATAGCATGCAGGTGAGCTTGAGTTGTTTGTTGATTGAGCTTGTATTGAGCTTGTGTTGAGCTTGAGTTGTGTCAGCATGCAGGTGAGCTTGCCAAGTAAATGGTTACTTGCTCTGGTGGTACAGATCAGCTCAAGCTATGCCTTGATGCAGGTCATGCAGGCCAGCTTACAACTATGTCATGATCAAGTGATGTGCATAAGCTTGCAATGATGTCTTTATAGTTTGATGCAGGTGGCAGGTGTTGTTGTCGGTGCCATACTGCACAACACCTCACAGTTGAAATCACACATTCTATGCTTGTACGTGCAGGAGCTGCGGGAGCAGCCTGCCCCCCACTGAGCTGTGCTGGAGTGCGGCCTGCCCCCCCTTGTTTGTATTGTCACACATTCCATGGTTGTACATGACCATTGCAGAAGCTGCGTGAGCTTTTGGAAAGGCTGTTGTACTGCAGGCCGTGACACAGCTGTCTGATATACTTGATGTTCTCGTCAATCAAGGCACTTAGTTTACAGTTGTACGTGATTGTTGCAGGAGCTGCGGGAGCTTGAGAGCAGCCTGCCCCCCACTTGGTAGACGCTGAACATCGACGGTCCACTGTGTGTTGCTGTTATGTTACCCTCAAAAGGCTGCGTGATCTTTCAAGACAGGCTGTTATATAGCAGGCCGTGACAAAGCTGTCTGATTACTTGATGTTCTTGCACAAAATCACACACTCTATGACTGTACGTAACCTTTTTCCTATGCAGGAGCTGCGGGAGCTTGAGAGCAGCCTGCCCCCCACCGAGCTCTGCTGGGATCAACAGCTGGTGAGGTGTTACGGCTGTGGGCGTCATTGCCGCTGGAGTGTCGCTGCCCGCATTCAACTGCAGCTGTATTTGCCGCCTGGTAAGCAGCAATGCACGTGCCATGAGTGCTGCTAGTTGCTGCTGAGCTAGGGACTTACAACAACAACACATGCGATTCACAGTGCTGGGCAACTGCTGCGTACGCGTGGTGCTGAGGTTTGGTATGCATTGACGGTGAATAGCAAGAACAGCAAGAGGAGTTGTCATATATGTTTTATGACATGTTATAACCAATACGATATATCCAGATCATCCGGTGCGGTAGTTGTCAGATGGGTTGAGAGGCAGACATGCTGGTGTGTTCTTTGGGCATTCTGTGCTATGCCGTTCTGCTAGCATGCGCAACTATTTCTCACATGAAGTTGTTGATGAGGATAACAAATGCAGCTGTCCCGTTTGGCACATTTGGTGGGGCATACGTACGTACTACACATGGGGTTGTCTTTTGCGCACAGCTTTGCAGGTTATGGTAGGTGTGGGCAGCGACGTTGGTTTGCACCAGCAATTCTGTGTTTGCATGAGGCTTTTGTGCTGTGCTGGCAGCAGCAAATGCCTCTGTCCGATGTTTTTCTCTGAGGACACGTATGAATAGCCATTGTTGACCCAGTCAGGTCAACTCAACCAAACTTGGTCAGTCAGTCATTCAGTGATGTGACGCGTTTTTTTTTCGCTTGAAGGGTCACCGACTTGGCTGTTGCTATGTGTATGGTTTGGCTGTTGATTTGTTTGAAGGCATTCAGGTTCTGGGAGGCCTGCTGCCATTGAACTGACATATCTGTGAAGTGAGAGCAGATCATATCTGTCGATGGCGTATGTCACATACCGCGGTTTAGGTTATACCTCTCAGTGTTGCCTATTGGTTGAAAGGTTTCAGATCAAGGTTGGAGCCATGTGACGATTGCTGACTGCTGATCTTCATTGCTGTTACGTGAGTCCGTTCTGCACTTGCCATTTGCTGGATTGCTGCTTTGTTTGTTGCTTCATTCTTGCTTGAAGGTTGCGTTGAGCTTCGAACGTGAGACTTGCGTGCTTGGAAGTTCATTTGAGCTTTGCAATAATGAGATTTGGGTGTTGAGTGGTGCTGGCAACCGTCGATGTGTCAGTTGGGGGTTGGGGCGGCCACAGAACGTGGCAGTAATGGCTGAGGAAAGAGCGGATGCTTTGTATGCTGCGCATTTTCGAGGTGTCGTTGCGCCAGTTTACAATGAGAATAGCACGTACTGCTTCTATCAGCAGCACTGCGGTACAATCCAGGAGCGGTTGTGTGCGTTGCGTTTGGGGCCTTTTGGGAGTGATTGTTAGAGTGCTCGCCTGCTGTGCAGACGTTGCAGTAGTGTCACATCGACTTGGGATGCGGCGTGTCATGGACTGTGGAATTGATCTGCTGTTGGTGGCGATTGCAATACCTGAAGCAGCGTGCCAACGCACGTCATGCACCAGTCTGGCTGTGAGCACTAGTGATGAGGACTGCTGATTTGCGTGTATTTGCTTGCAAATGTACTGCCTTTAAAGCAAAGTTGACCTTCAGTGCTTGACATGTGCATAGCCTATCTGTGCTGGCTCGAGTTGCCTGCATCATGCGGGCCCAGCATTGCCGTTGCCATTTGAGTGGCGATATAATCATGAGTGGCATTGTCGGTCAATACCACTGATGGCCTATGTGTTTGTTGCGCGGTGGTTGTGATGCTTGGGTTTACAAGGTGGCTTGTGGAGTACAACTGCTGCATCTGCTGCCTGCAGGCACCATGCCATGTGTTTTGCAATGTGCCCAGAGATACCTTGTTTGAATTGCCTTTTGAAACGCAGTACTGCTGATCCTGCCAGGCAAGGTTTGCCTTCCTTGGGTGCAAGGGTGTGCTTGACAGGTGTATTGCCTCCTAAAGAGCACTAGTCCTGCTGCAGCGTTCTACCTCTGATGCCTGGAAAGACTCTACTTACTGGCAAAGTGCAACTACTGCATATGCCGAATGCTGCTCAGTGCACATCTTGCCCACACTTTTTGGGGCAGTGCGCTTTGTTTGCAATTGTAGCAGAGGCAGCTTCTGGCAAGTGTGGCGACGGTACTGTGCTGTCAGTTGGCAGTGGAATAGCATTTGTGATTGGTTGGTTCACTGCTGATGTTTTTTGCTTTTTGCCATCCTCTTGGTTTGTTCTGAATGCCACAAAGGCTTTGTGCGAGCTGACTGAGCTCCTAACATGTGCCAGCGTTAGAGTAACGCATGCCTGCCTCTGTGGTCACGTGGCAACTGCACACACCACAAGCGCTGCATTTATCGGTCTGCATTTCCTTTTTTCATCTTAGGCCTTATCTAGGTAGCTTGGTATCCAGCGCACTTGTGCTTATTGCCTCTGTTTTACAGTAGCACTTTGGAGCTGCTCCTGGTGACGATTCAAGTTGTGTTCTGAACACAGCAGTGCTGTCTACTATGTCGCAGCCAGCAACGCATTGATGTGATGCATCTATGAGACGGCCGAAGTGCGTAGGTCTTTGAATGGATGTGCACCAACGGATGCATGCATTAAGGTATGTATGAGTCATCTACAACGTTGTCATGTTGCTGTTTTGGAGGGGTGTGTTGCACTAGCTGCAGCATGCGAGATGAGTCGCTGTCAGCCGTGGCTTTGTACGGCTTGGTTGTTATTTGGAAGCCACTGCCATGGCATGCAGCCTGTCATGGCATGCAGCCTGTCCTGGCATGCAGCCACTTTGCAGGCCGTTGGCTGCCTACCAGACATGGGGACCTCGTCAGCTCAGTGAAGCATGATGTGCTGAGAGCTCGAGTTTCACAGTGTGACAGGCTATTCGCTGAAGGTATGGATGAGTTCCAGTAACCAAATACATACGATGGCTTGCTGAGCCGCTCAGCCCTTGAAGGGCGGCTTGATGTTGACCCTGCAGCGCTGCAGCTTCAACTTGAACGGTGCGCATGCCCTGGCTGCATCACAGGAGGGTTGCATGCAGCATCAATGTTCAAGACCAGCAACGACTGCCTGGTGAGCGACTGCTACATCAGTTCAGCAGAGGAACAGATACATGATGGAAAGTACGGGAACAGTCTGTCATATGGTACGCTTGAATTTGGCGGGAGCTTGCAGGCCCCGTGATCGCATCCAGCTGGTAGCCGATGTAGAACCAAAGATAACACATCAGTGATTTCTGTGCTCAAACGTAGCCGTATCACGCCGGATTGTCGCTTGCCATTGGTTTGCTTGTGACGCCTGCTCCTCGAGTCGCTCTGTTTTGTGTAGATAAAAAAATATATACAATGGCTGCCGCTTACGCACCTCCTGTCACCATGTCTGCCCTGAAGGAGTACGTGTCGGGTTCCAGCACCATGCAGCAGTCTGCAGAGAGCACAGTGCAGCTGTTCATCACGCACAACCACCTAAAGGCCCGCTTTCCGGAGATAAGGCTAGACAAACACGTGAGTAGTGCTCTAATATGAAGGACACAGCAGCATGCAGCGCTTTCAACGTGCACATGGGCAGCAGCTGCAGTGATCAGAGCAGCATCAGCACCAAAGCATTTCACGCACATGCATGCACTATCGGTGCACTATCAGTGCATCTTCACACCATTTATATGAATAATCACCCCAGATACTTCTTGTCAATGCTTTGCTGTTGCTGCTTTAGCAAGAGGCGCGCACTTGATATGCTTTTGAAACGCAGCATTAGTAGAGCAAGG
Source organism: Tetradesmus lagerheimii (assembly GCA_902809745.2). Lineage (NCBI taxonomy): Eukaryota > Viridiplantae > Chlorophyta > Chlorophyceae > Sphaeropleales > Scenedesmaceae > Tetradesmus > Tetradesmus lagerheimii. The sequence continues at coordinate 17,146 of CADDIJ020002738.1, read as the reverse complement.
GCACACCCTTCCCTACACACCTGCGTGCATTATGACAACGTTTGCTGTTGTTCTTCGTTACAAGCAACTGCAGTTTGCAATTTGCATCTTAGTGACAGCAGTGCACGCTCCTTGCAGCAGCGCAGCATGCAAGTGGAAGCAGCAGTCCACATGTCTGCGCTGCACCTGCATGCCGACGCTGGCACCCCACGGTGTGGCCTCATCCTGTGCTGCGTGCTGTGTTCTGTGTCCTGCAGATGAATGTTGACGCACTGCCAACTTTACGACACTCGTAGCTGTAGCCAATCACACGATTATATATGTTGATCCCTTTTTTAGTCTGCTGCGCTGCGTGCTGTGTCCTCTTGCAGATGACCGTGGGCGGTGTAACAGCCAAGGTCAACAGCATGACGGGCACTCGACTGTATTGGCCGCAATTTTAAATTTGCCCTAGTGTGTGCTGTGTGCTGCGTGCTGTGCCCTGCAGATGACTGTTGACGGCGTCAAAGCCAAGGTCAACCGCACGACGGGCACCTCGGTGCTGAGCATGACACAAAAGTGGTTCTCATATTTTGCTGTGCTGCGTGCTGCGCGCTGTGTCCTCTTGCAGATGACTGTTGACGGCGTCAAGGCCAAGGTCAACAGCATGACGGGCACCTCGGTGCTGAGCATGACACTATATTGGTTCTCACATTTGCTGCTCTGTGTGCTGCGTGCTGCGTGGTGTGTCCTCTTGCAGATGACCGTTGACGCGGTCAAAGCCAAGGTCAACAGCATGACGGGCACCTCGGTGCTGAGCATGACGCTGCACCTGCAAGACGAGTCGGGGCGGCTGGTGGACGTACTGCAGGAGGGGGGGCGCAAGCTGGGCTACTACAGCCCCAGAGACGGGTGAGCTTACTAGCTAGTTCTTCTGTGTTACTTTAGGGTCAAAGGGTACAGCAGCAGGCGCGACGTGCTGCAGGAGGGGGGAGGAAGCTGTGCTACTACAGCCCCAGGGACGGGTGAGCATACTATTCTTCTTTGTCGCATAATGTAAGGTTTTCAGCTTGATTTTATTTGTTACTTTAGGGCCTGATTTATGAAGGGTACAACAGCACGAGTGTCATGCTGCAAGAGGGGAGCAGGAAGCTGGGCTACTACAGCCCCAGGGACGGGTGAGCAGCATGGATGTGTCTTGGTTCATCGTTGATGCAGCATTACTGGGGGAGGCGTGCTGCAGTTGAGGCCAGGTGCTCTGTACATGTGTTCTAGAGTGGGAACAGGGAAGGGGGGGGGGGTGGCAGGAGGGGGGACGGAAGCTGGGCTACTACAGCCCTAGGGACCGGTGAGCATAGAACACCATCAAAGTCATTGCATGTCACTGGTGGTGCGCTGCTGTGTGTTGTGCAGGTGGCGGCTGCATGTGATCGACACAGACGACTCATCCCTGTCAGCACAGGGCTGGCTGGAAGATGTCAGCAAGGTACGGCGGTACCGATGACTTGTCCGGTTCACAGCAGCAGCAGCAGCAGCAGGAAGGTGGGTAACAGCAGCAGCAGCAGCAGCAGCAGCACAGGGCTGGCTGGAAGATGTCAGCAAGGAACTGCTGAATAATTGACATGGTCAGTTTGCAGCGGCAGCAGCAGCAGCAGCAGCACAGGGCTGGCTGGAAGATGTCAGCAAGATATGGCTGAATAAATCACGTGTCCGGTTTACAGCAGCGGCAGCAGCAGCCACAAGAAGCAGGTAACAGCAGCAGCAGCAACACCTGCTCCTGCTGCTTTACCAGGGCAGCTATGACCGCGGTAGCAGATGTATGCTCCACCTGAGTTACATGCTATATATAGCAACTGATGACCTCCATGCACAAAGCCGCCCTCTCGGTGGGTCACCCTGATCTGCACTCTACATTATGGCTTACAGGTGTTCAGCACGCACTGACTGTGCTAAGCCGCCCGCTGTGCGTCACATTGCTTCTATATCTTTTCTTTGAATGCAGGTGACCAAGTACGTAATGAGCGAGGAGGATTACGCCAGCCGCGACAACACCTACTAGCCTTTAGGTGTTCAGCACACACTGACTGCGCCAAGCCGCCCTCTGTGGGCCAAATTTGTTATATCACTGCAGGTGACCAAGTACGTAATGAGCGAGGAGGATTACGCCAGCCGCGACAACACGTACCGCAAGTACAAGGAGGGCAAGCTGCGCGAGGACCCTGCCTGGACGCTGGAGAAGGAGATGTGCATGCGGCGAGGTGCGTTACGTTATGTAACCCGTTACGCTGTAACCAGTTACGTTGGGTAACCAATAGCTGTTGCCTGTCACATGACGATTTCGCTGTTCCAACTGGAGAAGGAGATGTGCATGCGGGGAGGTGCGTTATGTTGCGCTTATTTTTGTGTGATGCACGGACAAGCCAACAACAGTCTTGAATTTAACGCCGCAAGTACAAGGAGGGCAAGCTGCGCGAGGACCCTGCCTGGACGCTGGAGAAGGAGATGTGCATGCGGCGAGGTGCGCTGCGAATCAACGCCATGCAATATAGACGTGTGCATGCAATGAGGCTTCAAGGGTCCAAGCAATCAACAGTTGTTATTCTGGTCATGGACTCTGGCTGGACGCTGGAGAAGGAGATGTGCATGCAGCGAGGCACGTCATGTTGTTTTGCTGCGCAAATAAACAACAGCCCTTTATGTAACCAGTAGCTATCAATTGCATGGACCATGGTATAGGCAGAGGGGTCCTGGAGAACAGTTCTGCAACTTGGCTGTGCTGTGTGGCTGCCTTGAGCACCGCTATGGTGTGGCTGCATGCCCAGTTGTTAGCAGTTTGATATTCCAAGATGGCGAACGAACTATGTGCAACTTGTCCTTTCTATTATTCATATCTTAGCAGCGCCACATGGCACTTCATGGACCGTTGTAACAGAGGGCAAGCTGCGGGAGGACCCCGCCTGGACGCTGGAGAAGGAGATGTGCATGCGGCGAGGTGCGCCATGTTGTGCATGGGCTTCAATGTAGTTCATCAAGAGTGCAGTGTGGTCGTGTGACTGGCTACAGCTGTTGGTGGCGTGAAGTTCAGTTGCTGCTTGCAGGCCTGCCGTACACACCGCCAGCGCAGCTAGGCCCCGACTACATGGCAGCAGAGCAGCTGCATGCCGCTTGATGTTGTGTCAGCCGTAATGAAATGTCTGTGTCATGTTGTTGGTGCTGCCTGTAGGGCTGCCGTACACAGCGCCAGCGCAGCTAGGCCCTGACTACATGGCAGCAGAGGCAGCTGTACGCCACTGCAACGCGTGTTTCACTCGTAAATTCATGTTGCTGCTTGCAGGCCTGCCGTACACGCCGCCAGCGCAGCTAGGCCCCGACTACATGGCAGCAGAGGCAGCTGCATGCCACTCGATGTTGTTTCTTCCTTCAAAACCGATTGCTTTGCGTCCTGTCTTGCAGGCCTGCCGTACACCCCGCCAGCGCAGCTAGGCCCGGACTACATGGCAGCAGAGGCGGAGAGCCTGTCAGCAGGGCAGCGCTGCTGCGTGGAGCCAGGGGAGCGACGCGGCGAGATCAAGTGAGCAGCCACGCTATCCCACAACTTATGTATCCTGAGAGAGGATTAGTTGCATCCTTATATTTGCAAGTAGGGGTGTTTGCTGGGATGCGGGCGTGTACAAAACTCCTGGCGGAAGATCTGGTGATGAAGAGCTGTAAGATATGCTCAACTCTCTCTTGTGTGATGTGCCGTTGCGGTCTCTGCGGTCTCTGTCGTTAGCCTCTATGTCTGCTGTCCACTGGTCAGAATTGATGTGATCGCCGCGGCTCCTCTCATCTTTACTGCAGACCACTTATCGCTGATCTTGAAGCTGCTGTGTCGGGCCCCCCTCCCTCCTCTGCCCCTTCTGTTCATGCGTAGGTATGTTGGCCGCGTGGAGGGTTTGGGTGAGGGCTTCTGGGTGGGTGTGGCGTTTGATGAGCCGTTGGGCAAGAACGACGGCAGCGCTAAAGGCCGTCGCTACTTCACGTGCCTGCCTGGCCATGGCGGCTTTGTACGGCCGGACAAAGTGACGGCTGGAGATTTTCCGCCAGTGGATGAGTTTGCAAGCAGCGATCTGGGCTCAGAAGATGAGATCTAGATCTGCATTTCAGTGTGCAGCTGCAGTCACACAGTGAGGCTGCAGTCAAAGTAACTAGATATACACTGGGGTGGCACGACAGCGCAAAGGGGCGCCGCTACTTCACGTGCCTGCCTGGCCATGGCGGCTTTGTACGGCCAGACAAAGTGACGGCCGGCGACTTCCCTCCAGTGGATGAGTTTGCGAGCAGCGATCTGGGCTCCGAGGATGAGATCTAGATCTAGGTTTAGTAGCATATCCAGTCACGCAGTGAGGCATCATCAACGATCATGCACCAGTGCACAATCATGCATGCTGCAGAAGCATGCTGGCTTTGTTGGTTCGCTGCGTACTCCTCTTCACTGGGGTGTGGTGTTTTTCCTGGGATCCACATGCCTAGCGCCCAGCCTTTTCCAGCAGCAGTAGTGAGGTCACTTGCATGTGCTGCATTCTTGAGCATGCACGGCATTCTGTGCATGTGGTGTCTGTCAGATGCTTCACATTCAGTGGTGGTTTCCTAGATGCTTCACATCCAGCAGCTACGCACCCAGTGGTGGTGCTCAACGCTTCTGCTTGTCTGAAGATCTCAGGCCCATCTTATGCAACTTTGAGTTCATGCAACTTCTGGGAATGGTTATCAATCGCAATGCCGTTGCTTATTCGCATGCATGCATCGCAGCTGATTCGCAGTGCAGCATAATGTAGCACACCACTGATGTCAGTGGCAAGCAGCAGGGCTGTCCGGCGTCTAGTGTGAACGCCGTTGTCATTGCTTCAAATCAGTTTTTGATAGAATGCTGATGTGCTGGTGGGCCGTGTACAGTGCCGCTTGCAGCTGGCACGCGTGCCTAGACGGCCTGGGCAGTACAGTTGTACCTGCACCTTGAGCAGAGGGAGTTTTCGTACCTTCTGTAGATGCGCATCCCAGTGGGTCTTGTAAGTGTGCAACAGCATGGAGCAGATGCCGTATCAAGTATGTATGCGCTGAGCAAGGATAGATCTGTGGTATGACTGGGGTGTGGGAAGAGGGTTGTCCATCCCAGAGTCTGCATATTCCTCCAGTCCATGCCCGTTTCCTGATGGCTTTTTCATGCACCACAGCATGCAACAGTGCGGATGCTCAAACATAGCGTAGCAAATGACGAGCAAAATGGCCTAGCTATCCAGGTAGACAGCATGGAGCATCAACAGCAGGAAGAGGACTTGCTGTGCCACGCCTGTGGGCTGTGGTTGCAAGCCGGGCAGTATACGCTGGTCAGAGACTCGCATGGTAGCCCTGAGTGCCCCAGATGCCGCTCCGGAGCTATCGAACTTCTTTCGGGGCCCGAGCTGCTGTTGCAGGTCAGTGTTCACGTCCGGAGCGCTGCTGTACGGCATGTGTTGTGAATCTTGCATGTTCTGAGCATGCTTACGTCGCCTTATGTTGCTGCATGCACCGCAGGGGGTAGGCCCAGGCATGCAGCAGCAGTACCAGCAGCAACAGCAGCATCAGACAAGGCAGCACCCTGCCTTATCCCTGCTGCTTGCTGCTAGCCAGGCAGGAGGTCAACAAGCAGCCTCTACAGACATGGATGGTTCCGGCAACCCAGCAACTGGCCAGCAGCAGCAGGAACAGCAGGCAGCACCACCAGCTGCACCCCGCGTCAACCTTGCAGGAACATCACGCATCACAATGGACCTCCTGGATGGCCTACTGCTGCAGTTGATGGGTGCCAGCAGAAGCAGGCCAACCGCGCGAGCAGTAATAGACGCTCTGCCGCGCCTAGTTGTACCTCCAGCTGCTGCTCTCAGCAGCAACAGCGCTCGCAGCAGCTGTGAAGATACCCAAAGGCAGCAGCAGGATCAGCAGCATGTGTCCTGCAAGCAGCAAAGCAGTTTGCAGCAGCCAGGACTAACTCAACCTCAGCATGAGCAGCAGCAGGTTCAACCAGCAAGTAGCGCAGAACTTCAGACGCAGTGTAGCGAGCAACAGCAGCAACAGCTTGAAGACGAAGAAGAAGACCTGCAGCAGCAGCCAGGCTTGCAGCAGCTAGATGCAGAGCAGGCGCAACGCAGCAGCTCCTTGACAGATGCCGAAACAGAGCAGCAGCAGCAGCAGCAGCAGCAGCACCAGCAGCAGCAACTAGGTGCAGTGGGGAGCGAAGCAAACAACACTAGCAGCCCCTCCGTAACCCCTGCTGCCCAGCCAGCAGCAGCAACCATCTCTGAAATCGTAGCAGCAGCAGCACCAGCAACAGTAGCGCCAGCAGCAGCTGTCTCTGAAACCGTAGCAGCAGCGCCAGCAACAGCAGCAGTAGCGCCGGATGCATCATCTTCAGCAGCAGCAGCGTTTTGCAGCGCTGGCGAGCTGGATGCAACATCCTCAGCAGCAGCAGCAGCGTTGTGCAGCGCTGGCGAGCTGGATGCATCATCGGCAGCAGCAGCAGCAGTAGCGCCGGATACATCGCCCTCAGCAGCAGCAGCAGCAGCAGCATTTTGCAGCGCTGGCGAGCCATGCACGGTGTGCCACGAGGAGTTTGTGGCTGGAGGCCAGGTGGTGGCGCTGCCCTGCAGGCACTGCTTCCATGAGGCCTGCCTGCTGCCCTGGCTGGGGGAGGTGAGTGACCGATGTACCACTGTTACAAACTTGTTACAAACATGCTACTTTAGACACATGACATTGGTGTGGGGGGTTAGGTGGTAGCGCTGCCCTGCAGGCACTGCTTCCATGAGGCCTGCCTGCTGCCCTGGCTGGGAGAGGTGAGCGCCAGATATAACACTGTCACAAACTTGTTACAAATGTGTTACTTTGAAAACATGACATTTGTGTGGGGGCCAGGTGGTGGCGCTGCCCTGCAGGCACTGCTTCCACGAGGCCTGCCTGCTGCCCTGGCTGGGAGAGGTGAGCGCCAGATGTAACACTGTTACAAATGTGTTATTTTTCTAGTTTCACATATTGTCGCACATTGGTGTGGGGCGGATGGTGATTCTGGCTCTGTGGTCTGTACTGTGCGGCTAGGTTGTGTGTATACGCTGCATGGCTGCAGCGTGCAGTGCTTGAACTGTGCATGTACATCATTGCCAGTTTTGCCGGCCTGCATAGCATAGCTTGTTCGGGGCTCTACTTGTCTGACGTCATCCTGCTGTTTGTTGTTGCTGCTGCTGCTGCTTCATGTACCTGCTACCTGCAGCACAACACTTGCCCGGTGTGCAGATTCGAACTGCAGCCGGCGGATGGCAACAGTAGCAGCAGCAGCAGACGCGGCACTGGGACCGCAGCAGCAGCAGCAAGTGCTACAGCAGCGAATGGCGCTGCTGCTGGTGCAGGTGCTGCAGCAGGGGTTGCACCTGCAGCCAACATGACTGAGCTGTTGGATGTTGTTCTGCAGCAGCTTATGAACTGGACAGCTGCAGCACCGGGCAACAATGCAGCTGGCAGCAATGCAGCTGGACAAACAGTTGCTGCCGCTGCTGCTGCTGCTGCTGCTGCACCTGCACCTGCAACCACGGCAGCAGCAGCAGGGCATAATCATCATCAGCATCAGGATGTTAGCAGTGTATTGTCCACGCAACGCGCTGCTGCTGCTGCTGCTGGCGAAGGTGCACTGCAGGACGCTGGTTCTGCTGTCAACCACATGCAGGGAAGCCTGCAGCACACGCAGGCCAGTTTAGATCGTGTCGGTGCCAACCTCGCAGCCATCCAAGGTGTTCTGTCGACTCCAAATAACACACACAGTACGCTGGCAGCACAGTATCAGGCGCTGCTGCAGGAGCGCACAGCGCTGCAGCAGCTTTATGGGCAGCTAGTTGCAGAGGGTGAGGCAGCGGGGACGCGGCTGGAGCTTCTGTTGAGTGCAACACGTGCCCGGCAGCAGCAGCAGCAGCAAGGTGGGGCTTCAGCAGATGCATCAGGTGAGGGAGGCAGTGCCGAACTACAGCAGCAGCAGCAGCAGCAGAGGTGGGAAGCAGCGCGGCGGCTGCTACTGGGCGGCAGCAGCAGCACCAGCAGCAGTCCGACTGCTGCCGGCCGTGGCGGCATCAGCCAGCTGCTGATACCTAACAGCAGCAGCAGCAGCAGGCCGGTGTCTGTTGCGCCGCTGACTGGCCGGCTGCCTGCAGCTCAGCGGCCGCCTACACCTGACAGGCGAGTGTTCGGTGTGTTTGACTAGTAGTATTGCGCTCTCGTACTGCTTTGAAGGTGGTTGCTGTGGAGTATCATACGGCTGCGCGGTCTGATTGATGCAGAGCACCATGTTACAAGTGTTACAGGTCAGGTTAGATGCAGCATGGGTCGTGTTTGCTTGCACCACTGACTGGCCGGCTGTCTGCAGCTCAGCGGCCGCCTACACCCGACAGGTGAGTGTTGTTTCGTTTTTTACGTATTGTTTTGTTGGACTGCTTTGTTTTGAACTGCTGTGGAGTATCATGTGACTGCGCAGTCTCATTGATGCAGACCATCACGTCAGTGTTACAGGTTAGGTTGGATGCAGCATGGGTCTCGTTTGCTTGCGCCGCCGACTGGCCGGCTCAGCGGCCGCCTACACCCGACAGGTGAGTGTTTTGTTCGTGTGTTTGTAGATTTGACGTACTAGAATTCCGCACTGCTTTGACGATGAATGCTATGGGGTATCAAACGGCGCGGTCTGATTGATGCACACCACCATGTTACCAAGTGTTAGAGGTTAGGTTGATGCAGCATGGGTCTTGTTTGCTTGCACCACTGGCTGGCCGGCTGCCTGCAGTCCAGCGGCCGCCTACTTCTGACAGGTGAGCCTTTGTTCGCAGGGTTGTTTGTTGTTTGTTTGACGTATTATGATCCTGAACTGCTTTGAAGGTGAAGTATCATATGCTGTGGAGTATCAAATGGCTGCGTGGTCTGATTGATGCAGGCCACCACGTTAGTGTTACAGGTTAGGTTCGTTGCAACATGAGCCTTGTTTGTTTTGCGTGCCTGCAGGCGCCGCTGCCACAGCTTAGGCTCCTCTCCTGTGGCCCACCCGCCAGGTGCATTGTCACTGCTGTGGGGTGCCTCACCACCAGCAGCAGCAGCAGCAGCAGTCCCCAGCACTGGCACTGGCGCTGGCAGCAACATCAGCAATGGCAGCAGCGCCACTTTGCTTCCTAGCCCGCTGCCTAGCCTACCACCGTTGCGGCACAGCAGCTTAGGCAGCAGACTCGGCAGCAGCAGCAACAACGACAGCAGCAGTAGCACAGCAGCTGGCAGTGGCAGTCCTCTGAGTGGTGCTGTTGGCGGCTTTAGCAGCAGTAGCAGCAGTAGCAGGTTGTTAGGCAGCAGTCCGGTTGGCTGTAGCAGCAGCAGCACGATGCGGCCGCCTGGGTTTTACAGTCCGTCGTTTTACAGCAGCAGTAGACGGAGCTTGGAGCGCAGCAGCAGCACCGGGAGTCACATCGGTGGCGGTGGCAGTGCACCTGTGAGTCCACATCAACCTACGCAACCGCCCTGTGCATTTATGGCTGTGTTCCCACCAAACGGCTTCAGCCTGCCACCGGCTGCCATACCATTGAGTGCAAGTAGTACGGCACAGCACAGCAGTAACAGCAGCAGCAGCAGCAGCGGTGGCGGTCAGGTGCAGCCGACAGCCAGCAGCAGCAGTAATACAGCGGTGGCTGCGGATGGCAGAATGCAGAGTCCAGCTATGCATGCGCGATCGCCGTCTGCTGATGCAGCAGCAATGCGTGGCGTTGCTACTGGTGCGGATGACTTTGTGCTGCATCGCACTAGCAGCTGTGACGGGTCATTCAGCAGTCAACAGCAGCAGCAGCAGCAGCAGCAGTGGCGCAGCTCTCCAAGCGGTGTAGCAGCGGCTGCTGGCCCAGGTGTTACAGCTGCTGCAGCTACTGCTGCTGCTGCTGCCAGTGGTGCTTCAACTGCTGCTGGCGGCCTTGCGCATGTTCTCTCCAGGAACATCTGGAGTGATGATGGTAAGGGATTTGTTTGCTGTTGTTACATTGTCGACGTTCGGTGTGCGCTGCAAGTGGCCGACAGTAGTGCTGCTGCTACAAGCGCAGGTGCAGACAGGTGATGGGTTGAATAACCTAAAGATTGTGCGAGTTCAGCTGTGTGTGTGAGGGTCACTTGTGCATCACTGCCGATGTGTATTTTGCTCTGCAGGTGTTGCTGGCCAGGGTCCTCTACAGCAACAGCAACAACAGCAGCAGCAGCGGCCGCCAGTTCACCCCAGCTTGCAGCTACCTGGCGCCGAGGCAGCCGGCAGTCAAGCATGGCTGCTGCAGCTTGGACGCAGGAGCAGCAGCAGCAGCAGCGGCAACAGCAGCAGCAGCAGCAGTACGGCGGCACCTAGAGCAGTTCAACGACCAGCAGAGCAAGCAGCTGCAGCCGCAGCAGGCACCGCAGGCCATAGCAGTTTTAGTATCAACAGCAGCCTTCAACAGCAGCCGCAACATCAGGAGCAGCAGCAGCAGCAGGGGCAGCAGTCGTCCATTGAGCAGCAAGACAGCCAGCCCCAGCAGCAACAGCAGCGACGTGATAGCTCATTAGTACAGCTGCAGGCAATCACAGCTGTAGCTTCCGCGGCACCAGCACCAGCAGCAGCAGCAGCTGCCGACACTGTCACTGCCGCTGCAGCAGACACCAGCAGCACTTCTATGGACTCCACCACTAACAGCAGCAGCAGCAGCGGTGGCGCATCCATGCTTGCACAGCTCCAGGGCGATCTGTCTAGCCTCATGTCACAAGCCGATGCGTTGCTAGCTACCCCAGCTCCCTCGGACCAGCATCCCGCGTCACTCGCAGCACGTCGACAGCACATAGAGGCGCTAACTGCCGCCATAACTGCCACAACCGCCACGCTGCGCGCGCACAGTGCTGCTGCTGCTGCCAGCAGTGCGGTGCTTGAGCGGGAGCGTGCGTTAGTTGCTGCTGAGGCTGCACTGATGGCGAGTCAAGCTGCGCTGCTGCGGCAACGTGAGGCTGGGCTGCTGCTGCAGGCTCGTGCGCTGCGCAGTAGCATGAGTGCACTGCAGCAGCGCAGTGCTGCTGCTGCTGCTGCTGCTGCTGGGGATAGAGAAGGGGAGGTGGGCGGAGAGAGTGACGTTAATAACACCCTGCTGCCACCACAGCAGCAACAGCAGCAGCATGCATGTGCAGATGAAGGTGCAGGCGGGGTAGCTGGTGGCGTTGCTGCTGCTGGGGCTGCGGGTGGTGGTGCGTTGCGGCCTGGTGCGGCAGTTGCGTCTCATCCCATTCAGTTGAGCCCTGATGGGTCACCCTGGGCTGTGGACGCTGAGGTAGCTGACCGCAGTGCAGGTGATGCAACAACAGGCAATTTGACAGCAGCAGCAGCAGCAGCAGCAGCGGCCGCCGCTGAGCCTTGATACCACCAGGCGGCACTGATGGCGAGTCAGGCTGCGCTGCTGCGGCAACGTGAGGCTGGGCTGCTGCTGCAGGCTCGTGCGCTGCGCAGTAGCATGAGTGCACTGCAGCAGCGCAGTGCTGCTGCTGCTGCTGCTGCTGGGGATAGAGAAGGGGAGGTGGGCGGAGAGAGTGACGTTAATAACACCCTGCTGCCACCACAGCAGCAGCAGCAGCATGCATGTGCAGATGAAGGTGCAGGCGGGGTAGCTGGTGGCGTTGCTGCTGCTGGGGCTGCGGGTGGTGGTGCGTTGCGGCCTGGTGCGGCAGTTGCGTCTCATCCCATTCAGTTGAGCCCTGATGGGTCACCCCGGGCTGTCGACGCTGAAGTAGCTGACCGCAGTGCAGGTGATGCAACAACAGGCAATTTGACAGCAGCAGCAGCAGCAGCAGCAGCGGCCGCCGCTGAGCCTTGATACCACCAGGCGGCACTGATGGCGAGTCAGGCTGCGCTGCTGCGGCAACGTGAGGCTGGGCTGCTGCTGCAGGCTCGTGCGCTGCGCAGTAGCATGAGTGCACTGCAGCAGCGCAGTGCTGCTGCTGCTGCTGCTGCTGCTGCTGGGGATAGAGAAGGGGAGGTGGGCGGAGAGAGTGACGTTAATAACACCCTGCTGCCACCACAGCAGCAGCAGCAGCATGCATGTGCAGATGAAGGTGCAGGCGGGGTAGCTGGTGGCGTTGCTGCTGCTGGGGCTGCGGGTGGTGGTGTGTTGCGGCCTGGTGCGGCAGTTGCGTCTCATCCCATTCAGTTGAGCCCTGATGGGTCACCCCGGGCTGTGGACGCTGAGGCAGCTGACCGCAGTGCAGGTGATGCAACAACAGGCAATTTGACAGCAGCAGCAGCAGCAACAGCAGCATCAAACGATCCTGCCTCCTGATGGGTCACCCAGGGCTGCGGATGCTGAGGCAGCTGGCTGCAGCGCAGAGGGTGCAACACGCAGTCTAACAGCAGCAGCAGCAGTGGCCACAGCTGGGCCTTAGTACCACCAGGGCTACAGATGTTGAAGAAGCTTGTTATGCAGCGGTGCTGTGGTAGCACAGGCCATACAGCAGCAGGAGCAGCAAGCTGCGCTGCAGCCACAGCTCATAGCTCGGGTGGTGATGTGCTGCTCCTTACTCAGGCGTTTGGGGGGCTGTGGTTTAGGGTTAGGTCTGCTCGTGGCATTGGCTGTATTTTTGTACTCTTTAGGCGTAGGAGATTCGGTTCTTGTAACACCTTGTGGGCTGGCCTCTTCTTGTTATCTTGTATTCCAGCGCGTACTGCGCACATACGGAGTACGCATCAGCTGTTGGTGGTGGGTGAGGTGCTGGGTGTGTTGGTGCCGCAGCAGTGGCGGCTTCTGAACATCTACGCAAGCCGTGTTGCTCTGGAATTTCTGCATTGAAGTGCCATTTCAACTATCTCATCATCATCATGTTACCCATTATGAAGTGCCATTTCAACTATCTGTATGGCCCTACAGCGCAGGCATGACGATACGCCAGTTTTCGATGCCTACTAGGCCACTCTAGTAGATTGTACATGTAGCAATGTATTGTATCTGCTGATGCGGCATCAGCTGCCACTGCTGGTGGTGCTCGCAAGCTTGCGTTGCGTTTGCCTGCCGTACATCTGCGGTTGCATAGCTGGCAGGCACGGATTGCGGGGAAAAGCTTACTTCCTGCTAGAGTGCTGCTACTATTTTGTTGAACTCATGAGTCAGTTGCGGCACACTCCACAGTCGCAGGCGTGAACGCCTTTTCAGTGCGCTAGTCTGATGTCCATCCAATTTGCAGCCGACACAGGCGTCAGCAACTGCAGCACTGCTGATTGTTCCCTGTGCACAACGTCATGGAAACAACCTGCCTGTCTGTGCTGTTGCCGAATGGGGTGTTCAACCTTTGCATGTACGCAAGATGAGGCTGCCACTTATGCATATCGGCACCCCAGGTGCTGCGGGCTGTACAGCGTTTTACCATGGTACGCTGGTCTTGAGCATGTGCCGTGGACAGACGCATGGTTCAAAGAACATGCTGGTTGTGTCGATCGATCACATGCCCTTCAGGGTTGCTGTTTGAACTGTGTCACAAGGAACACGTGATGGCCTGCTGTACTTCACCCTCGCAGGAGTTCAGGTGGGCATGTCATGCGCTAGCTTAGAACAGAACAACCACTTTCGGCTCACAGAACCGTCGCTGTACTCGCAACTTGACTCTCGGAACAACTCCCGAAACAATCGCACTATGGTGCGTGGATAACTCGCAGGCATGCATACATTGCACGCATTCACGCAAAAATGGTTACAAAACTTCTATGAAACGCAGGACCCGGCAAAGGCAGCCCAGCAGGGCATTCTGCTGCCCCAACACGCTGCTTACAAGACTTTCACGCCCACCGTGCTGGGAATCGCAGCAGGTGCGGCAACAGCCACTCTTGAAAATGTGTTGATTGCAGTCGCTTCAGCTTTGCACGCAATGTCGGTGGGGTCACGTGCTTGTGCCTTGCCGTGCCTGTGCTGCCTTCCGCAGTGATCTTGGCGATGCTGTGCGCGTTTGTCGAGTATGAGGAGCCTCACTTGGCGGCTGGACAGATGTCGCAGTACTACAAGTGAGCAAGCGGTGCACCGCGTGCAGTTACGAGGCCAGCCTGCGTCACATGCTGCTGCAGCTGCTGCCAGTACAGCCTGTACAGTGCAGCGTTCCTTACCCATGCTGACACTTAACTGCCACGTATGCAGGTGGCTGATTGATGTCGAGGTCATGATCTTCGTGGGTAAGCAGACTATTGAGTGACTGAAGCCTGCACATGCATGCTGGCAGTATCGACAGCACTAATGCCAATGACAAGGTGGCAGTACCACCAGTGCCAGGTGTGATCGTCACACAGAGCAGTGCAGGTGCAGCACAGTGGGCGCACTGTCGGGCGGCTTATCACAGCAACACCCCACATAACATTATTAATACTGTTACAGCCAGCTTGAACCGCCGCACCACAGCCAGCCACGTGACAACCATGGTAAGCAGCAGCCAGACAGCAGGGCTGATTGTAACACCTGCAGCCTGGAGCGACGGCGCCGCATCACATGTGTGCCTGCAGCAGCTGAACATGTCGTTTTTAATAGCACTGAAACCCTGTTGCATCTGCGCTGCAGGCTTTGGTTTCTTGATGACCTTTCTGAGGTGAGCACAATCAGCCTGGGATAGGCTGCCATAACAGCAGATGCTTCCCAGCAGCTGCACAGCTGGACTCGGATTGGCTTAGCTGTGTCACCATCAGCTCTTGGTGGCACCGATGGTGGCTAGGCTGGCAGGGCATGTGGCGCTGACAACAGCAGCTGCAAGTTGCGCATGTGGTACTAGCTCCCCAATCATGCGAGGTTACCTGGGTAACCTCGCCCGTTTGGGAAGCCAATGACAAGCTCATTGGGATATATCACTGCACAGCCAGCGGCACTTGGCTGACTGCGTGCCTTGTCATTATGTGGATTGTGCTGTCTCCAAGGTCACAACAGCAGCGTCCTTGTTGGTGCTCAGTCATGTTCAGCTGTTGCCTGCCTTCTGCTCGAGCAGTGCTGTGCATCCAGTCGCAACTGCACTGTACTGCACTGTGTTGCTGCTCACATGCATGGTTGCATACTGCGTGTTCGGCAACTCACGGCAACGCCTTGCACGCTAGATAACAACTGTGGCCAGTAGTGGCGCCCACCCCCCACCACACCTGCAGCCGCAACCTGCCATGGAGATAAGTACTACTGCTTGATGCTGGGTCACGTCAAGTTCCACTGGAAACTGTACGCACTGCAGGCGTTACTATGGAATTGCAACAAGAACTCCACACATGCAGACTGCCATGCAGATCCCTAATTGATGCTGGGTCCCGCAAAGATTGCCTGAAAACTGTTTGCTCTGCAGGCGCTACGGTTATGGATCCGTGGGGTTCAACTTTTTCTGCTCTGCGCTTGTCATGTTGGAGGGCGTGCTGGTGATCGGGGCTGTGCAGCAGGGCATGGGGGCCGGGGCACGCGTTATAACGCTGGACGTGCCACTTGTTATTGACGCGACCTTCTGTGCTGGATCAGCCATGATCGCTTTCGGCGCTGTGCTGGTGAGTTGTGCAGCAGCTCATCTGAACATAATGTGTTGCTTAACAAGTCTATTAGGCTTCCGTCCGACACAAGTTTGCGTTCCAAAAGAGAGTCTGCCCAATGTGCCATCTTCTTGCTCTCATTGCTGCACGGGTGATCGCAATTGTACCATGCTGCATTACCACTGGCGTACCTTATGCAGCTGCTAGGTGCTGTGCACCCCATGGGCCAGCGATTGGGCCAACTCGTGCATGTGCTCTTGTAAACCACTGGCCAGTAGTAATGGATGTTCAACGTTCAACAGACCCCACGGGCACAATGCTGAAAACGCTGCGCGCTGCTTGCCGCTGCAGGGCAAGACCACCCCTACTCAGCTCACTTGGCTTATGGTCGGACTGGTGAGCAGTTGATGATGGTACTATGGCTGTACACAGCGTGCTGCAAGCAGTGTTCTGTCATTTGGTTTGGCCAGTGAGGGTCAAAATAATGCGATTGTGTCCGACACTTCTGTCAAACTGAAGATCAAGCGAGCCGACTGCCACACGCTTTATTAGCAAGCTCTGGCACGGCACGAATGCCTGCTCAGCAGGCTGCTGCTGCTGTTGCTGCTGCTGCAGGTTCCGCTTTATGCTCTGAACCAGCACCTGTGCTTCAAGACACTGCAGGCACTGGACATGGGAGGCAGCATCACCATTGTAAGCCTGAGCCAGGACCTGCCAGGCCTGTCAGCAACTGCACTGAGGATGGATTGGCTCAATGCAGCTATGCGTGGTGGCCGACGGATGTATGCATGCTGTGTGTGTCAGGATGCATGACTTAGTACACGGATAATCATACTGAACATGGTGTACAGCAGTAGCACCAATCAAGTAGTCATGCTGCACTGCATAGCCTGGCAGCATCTGTCACAGGCATGTGCAGCCAGTGCAACTGGAAGCCTGCATTGCTACTGCTGCTGCTACTGATGTCATCAGCTGCGCTGTTGCTGCTTACACCTCTCTGCAGCATGCGTTTGGTGCGTACTATGGCTTGGCAGCAAGCATGGTGCTATCAAACGGGCGGCAGGCCTTTTGTGCGTATACTTCTGCCAACATCAAGAACAGCGCAAGCTACACATCCAACCTCTTCTCAATGATTGGTGAGCCACCGTTGCTGCTGCCTTGAGCTTTGCACAACTTGTGTTGCTAGCATCACGTACCCTTGCTTGCATGCGCAGCCTTGCATGCAGGGGTAGGGTGTCACTGCATGTTTTCTGCTAAATTGCTGCTTCATTTTCATATGTTGGTTTGGCTGTCACAGCGCATTGAAAATTGAGCAGCTTCTGTCAACAAGATGAGTAACGGTGGCGAGGCTAGATCAAAATCACATGCTGGCTGCATGCAAGCAATGATCATCATAAGCAAATTTTGCATTTCGAGCTTCTGAGCTCATTTTTTCCCGACAATACTTCTGAAGTGCCAACGGATATGCAAACTGAAATGCCAGCACACCTTAGGCAGTAAACCTTGCTTTGCAGCTGCAACGAGCATGCCATGGTCCCCACCACAAACTCATTCCCATCCCATACTGCCTCAAGGTGATCTTAAAACATAATCCCTGCTGCTGCTGCTGCTGCTGCTGCCGCTGCTGCTGCTGCAGGC
>CADDIJ020002737.1:0-13022 GCA_902809745.2 Tetradesmus lagerheimii | reverse complement strand
CATGTCATGGTGCAGTTTGAAGATTTTGGCAACACCGACGCGTTCAGGTGCGCTTGCAGCTATCTTCCCCTAATTTACACGACCATGCGCCAGAGACTTTAAATCTTCAAGAGTGGCAGCCACATGTGATGGTGCAGTATGAGGACTTTGGAATCAGCTGGTGCAAGCGCTGCTGCTTCTGCTGCTTGGCCGACGACATGCAAGTCACAACGGCTGTGACATTCAATAGCAATATTTCCCACTGTTTTTATGTTGCCTGCAGGGTGCTCAACAGTTGGCGCAACCGCTGCTGCTGCTTGGCCAACGACATGCAAGGCACAGCGGCTGTGACATTGACACACACTGTTTCCCACCGTCTTCTTTTGCCTGCAGGGTGCTCAACAGCTGGCACGACCGCTGCTGCTGCTTCAACAACGACATGCAAGGCTCAGCAGCAGTCACATGGACATGCACGGTTTCCCGCCTTTTTGATGTGCCTGCAGGGTACTCAACACAACAGCTGGCGCGACTGCTGCTGCTGCTTCAACGGCGTATGCAATGCACAGCGGCTGTGATAATCACAAGCACTGCTCCTACGGGTTTTATGTTGCCTGCAGGGTGCTCAACAGCTGGCGCGACCGCTGCTGCTGCTTCAACGACGACATGCAAGGCTCAGCAGCAGAAACGTTGATACGCACAGTTTCCCGCCGTTTTTATGGTGCCTGCAGGGTACTCAACAGCTGGCGCGACCGCTGCTGCTTTTTCAGCGAACATATGCACGGCGCAGCAGCAGCAAATGCAACACAGTTCCGCCATTGCTCCTGTTCAGTGGCTTGCAGGGTGCTCAACAGCTGGCTTGACCTCTACTGCTGCTGTTTCAGCGACAACATGCAAAACACGGCAGCAGCTATTGTAACACAGTTCCTCCGCTGCTGCTGTTCTGTGGTCTGCAGGGTACTTGACAGCTGGCGCGACCGCTGCTGCTGCTTCAACGACGACATGCAAGGCACAGCAGCAGCAATTGTAACACAGTTCCTCCGCTGCTGCTGTTCTGTGGTCTGCAGGGTACTTGACAGCTGGCGCGACCGCTGCTGCTGCTTCAACGACGACATGCAAGGCACCGCAGCAGCGATTGTAACACAGTTCCTCCGCTGCTGCTGTTCTGTGGTCTGCAGGGTGCTCAACAGCTGGCGCGACCGCTGCTGCTGCTTCAACGACGACATGCAAGGCACAGCAGCAGTCACATTGGCTGGTATACTCGCGGGACTGCGGGCCACAGGCGGCAGCCTGGAGCAGCAGACGTTCTTGTTCCTTGGAGCAGGAGAGGCAGGCACAGGTGAAGTTCAAAACTATAAAACGCCATGGCTTACCTGTTGCAATTTCAACAACTTGCAGTTATGTGCTGGCTCCCAGCTTGTAAGGCCTGGCTTATGGCACTTGGGCATGACTGCCGTAGCATGCCTTCTGTGACCTGTCCTGCTGCTGCTTTTGCTGCTGCCACGCGCCGCGTTTGTTAACGCAGCAATTGGTGACCTCATAGCACAGCAGCTGGTGCGGCGCCATGGCCTGAGCTTGCATCGTGAACTGCTGCTGCTGCTGCTGCTGCTGCTTTTTCTTCTGCAAACTGCTGCAGCCAGTGGTGAGCTCATAGCGTAGCAGCTGGTGCGGCGCCATGGCCTGAGCTTGCATCGTGAACTACTGCTGCTGCTGCTGCTGCTGCTTTTTCTTCTGCAAACTGCTGCAGCCATTGGTGAGCTCATAGCGTAGCAGCTGGTGTGGCGCCATGGCCTGAGCTTGCATCGTGAACTGCTGCTGCTGCTGCTGCTGCTTTTTCTTCTGCAAACTGCTGCAGCCATTGGTGAGCTCATAGCGTAGCAGCTGGTGTGGCGCCACGGCCTGAGCTTGCATCGTGAACTACTGCTGCTGCTGCTGCTTTTTCTTCTGCAAACTGCTGCAGCCATTGCTGAGCTCATAGCACAGCAGCTGGTGCGGCGCCACGGCCTGAGCTTGTCAGAAGCTCGCGGGCGCTGCTTCTTCATAGACAGCAAGGGCCTGGTGTGTTCTGCACGATTGAAGGAGCTGCAGCACCACAAGCTGCCCTTTGCACATGACAGGTGTGTACAACCATTCAAATTTCCGCCGTGCTACATGGTGTCACATGAGGTCCTTGGGTCCCTGGCTGTTGTTACTGGCTGCTGCATTGTTGAGTGTCTACTTTCCAGCATCATAGACAAACTCAAACTGAACGATCATCACGGTGCCTGCAACACCCTCAAGCAGCAGTTGCCAGCCTGAATAGAACAACACAGCAAGCAACACTAGCAGCAGCACAGCAGAACCACAGCAAAACACAAGCACAAGCCTCACATACACAGCAGGGGCATACAGCCAGAAGCTTATACAGGGCAATGCAGCCAAAAAGAAGAGCCTTTGATCTACTGCTGCGGCTGCGGCTGACGGCTAAGGTTAAGGCTAAGGCGCGCGCGTGATATTTGCTGTGTGAGACCAGCAGGAATTGAACGTTCGCTCACTGAGATCACACGCCAACACGCTACCACTGTACCATTGGAACAGCTAGCACAGTTTGCCCTGGCACATCATCATCATCATGTTGATGATGTTGCCCTGGCACATGTACTATCGATACAAAAAACCGAGCTCATACACTGAGACTATGGACCACCTCCCCGGGGTGCAGTTGTAGTCCACATAGATGAGGAGTGAGACACATCTTGGGAGGCCACCTCCCAGGGCAGCAATGGTCATCCACATGGCTTGAAAGTTGGACAAGCCTTTGAAGGCCATTCATAAACTTTTAATTTAAAAGCACAACAAGAATCAAGTTGTGTGCATCCGACCCCGCAACAATACATCCCATCGTCCACTATTCGAAGTTCTTGTTCCCGGTTACAAACAACACTATATTTGTAATCTGAGCATTTTTCACGTTTTGGGTCATAACAACTTCCACCACATTGCTCCCAACCAATACTGCAGCACAGAGGAAATTCCATGACGCAATCTGAACCTCCGCTGCTGGAACACCGCACCACTTCAAGGTGTGGCAGGGCGCAGTATGAGTGTTCAGTGTCGCAACAAAGTCGATTGACGCCACTCGCAACACAGCCCTCATGCTTTGGGGATGCGCAACAAAAGCCGCGCCGCCGCGATAGTGCGGGATCCTTGCTGATCTCATCATAGTAGGAAACAGCTTCCTTGTTGACACATGTCCAAGGTGTTTTCCCAAATGTGTGCGCCTTGTCAGTGCAGCACAAATCGCCACACTGATCACTCTTTGCGCAGCAAGGTGTTTCCACCCATTCGTATTGGCCAGGTGCGAGCCATTGCCATTTGGTGGGCCCAGGGGGACAGTCCGTCCCCTCTGGACAACACTCCCTCCAAGGCTGCATCTCAGAATCCCTCCCAATTGTAATGCCCTCGCACATAGCCTGCGGGCACACACCACACTTGTTCCACTCCTTACAATACAAAAAGTTCGCCGCTACACCCTGGCAGCATTCGTCAGTGCATGTCAAGCCCTTGCATGGCACGCACACACCCTTCTCATAGCCTGGGACAGCAGCGCGGTCACACTGCTGCCCTTTCGGGCATCCACACTTGTTGCCGCACATCCTTTCGTTGCGGCCGCTTGCACAACGGCATCGGTTGTTCACACACGCCCGCCCTTCTCCCTCACAACAAACATTGCCGCACCGACACTTGCACAAGCGCGTCCACGGGTCTTTAGTTCCCAGTGTTCTTTCAGCAATGTGTGTCTGTTTGGTGTAATAGTCAAAAGTTGTGTAAGTGTCTCCAATGCCAGGCAAGAACTGGACAGCTGAGCCTTGCAGGAGCCCATCAATGAGCTGCAGGGCATTGTCGCGCTCATCAACAACTGCCACCATATCAGTCCAGCCCAACACTGCACCAGCTCCCCGTCCCAACAACGTGCTTTCAAATGACCAGCTCGCACTCGAGCTACAAGCATTGAGGATGACGATGGTACCATCCATGTTTTCCATATTGTTCGGGTCTGAAAAGAAGCTGTCTCGCACCAACAAGGTTGGCAAGTGTTCATTTTTGCCGGTGAACCAACTGAACCTGGTGAGTGACCACGCTAGATCGCCTTGCAGAAATGCCAGGAAGTTTTGCTTTAAACTCTCCTCCATTTCTGCCTTGGCGCCACCTGGTGCATTTGGAGGATGATGCCAAACCTCCAGCCAAGTGCTTTCATAGTCGGAAGCGCCATGTGTGGTGAACACCACTGCAGCATACTGATCCCATCCTCGCAAGTCATTGACTGTCAGGACCCTGCGGTGGCTGACCAAGTAGCCTGCATCTGAAAACGCCTTGGCCATAGCAGATGATCCAGTGTCGATCGGTCCTGTCGGCCAGGCTTTAAATTCGTCATAAATTTTGTCCAGGATCAACACCTTTCCACGGGTCGTGCCTGGTGGGCACCCTGGTGGTGGTTGCTGCCGCTGGCTGTGCAGGTGCCGGAGACCCAGCTGCTGCCCGGCATCTGGCCGTTCCCCAAAACGCTCCCCAATAATCCCACTGCTGCCTGCAACTGGAAGTCGAGTAGATATGCGCACTGCAAAGTGCAAGCCTGCAGTTGTTTCAAAGTACACTGCTTGCACAGTCAGTTTTATGGTGTTCACATCCACCCAAGGCTTGGATGCCAAGAGCGCCTTGGCAGCCTCCAAAGCCTCCCATGTGGGTGTGCCAGTGTCAACAGCAGCATCCAGGCTCACTTGCACAGCCAACAGCTCCTGGTAGCTGTCATTGAGTTGCTTGAGGGCAGTTGATGGATTGACTGCTGTCAGAACCGTGCTGAAGGCTGGCAAGGATGTGTCACCAACATCCGCAATGACCGTCAAGTACAAGCAGCCGCCAACAGCAGCAGCAACTGTTGTGCCATCAATGTTGAATCTGTTTGCAAAGATGCCATCTCTCGGGAAAGCGTCGGCATGGATTGGGCTGCCGTCATCAAACAGCTGCAGCAGCAATGTTTTGCAGGTCCCTGGCTGGGTTGCAGTTGCCTCGCACAGTGACACGTTGCTTGGAAGAAGACCGTTGATACCCGCAAGCCGCACTTGAACCACGAGCGGGACAGTTGCCATGGGCGGGATGCGCCTGAGGTTCACAAACAGCCCTGGTTCGACACAGCGCTTTGTGTTGAGGTCACATAACAGCTCCAAACAGTCGGCATTGGTGCTGCACTTGATATCTGTGCAGCAGATTTGTTGCAACAAATAAAGCAATGTCCTCATCAGTACATAGTGCATAGTTTGTCCAGTTGTGGTGCGGCTGCTGCTGTCGCTGTCGCAGCTGCTGCCAGCTGCATGCAACTCCTAGCTGCATTCCAACACAAAAGCCAACATGAAACGAACACAAACATGCTGCAGCTGTGTACAAGCTGCAGCTATCTATCTAGTGCTCACCAAAAATGCACTTGCCACCACTGCACCGGCCTTGGTTGCTGGCATCCCAACCGCATGGGGCGTTGTCTGGTTGTGGACGGTAGCTGCATTCGCCAGTGGTGTTGTTGCAGCCAGTGATGGCCAGGCAGGAGGCTTGCTGGCTCTCGCACTTGATTCTGGGTATGCAAGTACCTAGCCACATGAAAGATGATAGACATTATGTCAGCCCAGGCCAGCAACATAGCAGGAGCAGTGCCTTACACACATTGCTGCTGCGCAGTGCCACCATGCTGCACATAGTGGCCCACGTGCCTGTTTGGCAAGTGTAAGTGTAGCACTTGTCCTCCTCCTTGCAAACGGTGCCGTCTGCCTGGCGTCCAGTGGGAGTGCAGGTACCGGAGCGGCACGAGAACGCTCGACACGGATCCTGGCCTTTGCAAAGCTTGCCTTTCGGCTTAAAGGCCTTCACACATGCATGCTTTCCTCCTTGCACCCGACAGCTCCAGCTCGTACAGCTGGTAGCTGGCTTGCAAGTCTTCCCTAGCGTCTCTGGCCCGCACACGATGCTCCATACGGCACCAAAAAATGAAATCACAACAATTGCCCGGACTGCAGTTGAGCTGCAGTTGATCATGGAGCTTTGTGTCCTGTGCTCAGGTATGCAAAGATTAGGGACAAGTTTTTCCTGTAATGACGATTGATTTGTTGAGGTGCTGACCACGGTGTGTGCCCGTGGCAGTCATCCGGATGTCTTTTTCGCTTGCGGTCAGCCACAGTGCCGGTAGCTGTTAAGTTGTCATAGTGCCGCTTGCAGAACCTGCCATGGTCGTCCTTCACCTGCCGTACATAGTCTGGGTAGTTGTTATTAACATAGGTGGTTGCTGAGCCGCCAGTGGCAATGGCTAAGATCATGCCCACAACCCCCACGCGCAGCTCAGTGGCACTGTGGGGGTGTAGCACAGCTACATACTGACTATAACCTGACTACGACACCATTTGGACGACTATAAAGCAACTAGAAACCAACGAAGCTATAAAGTTATAGCTCAGCACTGTGGCTGCCTGGTACTGGGTAAATACGTACGTACAACCGTGTCCAAAGCTGCTGGTTTTGGTTATTACTATGGGCAGCAGCGCAATTTAGGAGGGCATCCAGATCTGCAGCCAACCATTCATTACTCGAGCATGACGTCTGCCATCTGTGTCTTCTTGCAATGGCCCGCCAGCAGCAGCGCAGCGTCTTGAATTCAGCATGACAGACCTGCCGCAGAGTATGCACACAGAGCATAAGATGGCTGGGTGTGTAGTGACACGCGTCGTGATATGAGTGTTGTATGCCTGAATTTTTGCAGGCTGAACCATCACTGTTGCTGATGTTGTCCTGCAGCCGGCTGTCCACCGTCAACGGCCAGATCCGTAACAAGATCAGCGCCGGCACACAGACAGCAGCGGCAGCAGCAGCAGCAGGCACAGCCGCGGCCCCTGCTGAGGTTGCAGACGGGGAGCAGCAGCAGGGTGGGGATGCAGACGGGGAGCAGCAGCAGGGTGGGGATGCAGACGGGGAGCAGGCAGGGCAGGCATCTGCCCCCGCAGCACAGCAGCAGGGTCACAGACGGGCAGCAACAGCAGAGTGGGGTGCAGCGGGGAGCAGCAGCAGGGTGGGGATGCAGACGGGGAGCAGCAGCAGGGTGGGGATGGGGGTGCAGACGGGGAGCAGGCAGGGCAGGCATCTGCCCCCGCAGCACAGCAGCAGGCGGGCAGTCAGGGGGCAGCACCTGGCAAGAAGCTGGCGTTCCCCAGCAAGGTGGAGTGGGACAAGGTTCTGGAGCAGCTACAAGGGCCGCAGCAAAGAGATCTAGGACTGCTGCAAGACCAACAAGCCACACAAAAGACTGGGAGCGGGTGTGTGGGCTGTCGCCTTATGCAAATGCCATGGACCATGTGAACAGCATGTTGGGCGAGCGAGGAGGGTATGCTGCTTTTGCACCATGTGCATCAGGGCATGTTGACAAATGATGCAAGATATCGTTGCAGGTGTTAACATGTAATGCTTATGTATAAAGTATGTAGCGCCTGCTTGAATGACGAGGCCATGATATGCAGCGCGTGCTGACACACCGGCTGGGATTGTTGCCAACCTTGCCTGCCCGCTCGCCGCGACTGACTGACTTTTGCTGACGCAAGGTGCTGGACGAGCGCACCCTCACCAAAGAGGCCTGCAACGAGGTGATTGGGCAGGCTGCTGCGCAAGCATGCGCAGCAGCCGTGGCAGCACCGCCGGCGCCCAGCGACATCGCAGGCGGCGGCGGCCGTGACCAGGTGAGCTGGAACCTAGCAGCACGACACCACATTTAGTATTACACGGCCAGCGTTGGTGTTGGGGCATGACCAGGAGACAGCAAGTCCTTCACCAGCACCTGTCTGCATTATGCACACACCTGGCGCAGCAGCACCAACAGCTGCAGCTGCAAACGATGCTAAGCGACCAAAAAAGACCTGGCCCAGAGCCAGATCACGCAGGTCTGTCCGGGGCTACGATCGAGAGAAGTTCACCTCACCCCATGTTCAGCTTCAGCTTCAGCAACAGCGTGTTCCAGGAGCTGCAGGACAAAGCTCTAGGACAAGTGCAGCCGGCAGTCTCAGCAGCAGTAAAGATAGTGATCGAGCACCACAAGGCAGCCGGCCGCGCGCAGCGCATGCGACGCCACATAGAAGTAGGCAGCTTGGCAGTGTTTGTTGAGAGCAGCACAGCCATCCCAGAACTGCAGGACTACTGTGACCCACAGTCACAGCGGGAGATAGCTGCAGCTTTTGGTGTGCTACGCAACAGCTTCATGCAGGCAATAGTGGGAGCAGCAGACCGTGCTGCTGCAGCAGCAGCAACAGCAGCAGAAGCAGCAGAGGCAACAGGCCACCCTATCCTTGCTGAGGCATTCGCAGACATGCCAGCAAGGTGGGAACACCTGCGAGAAGTGCAGGAAATAAAACGCGCACAGCAGCTGAAGTATGAGTGGGAGTTCAGTGCAGCTGTGAAAAACATCAGCAGCTCGCACAAGGAGGCAGCACTGCAGCGACAGAAGAAGCAGGCAGCAGCTGATGCTAAGAAAGCAGAAGCAGCGCCAGTTTCTCTGCAGCAGCAGGTAGAGGAGCTAGCAACTGCAACAGCAGCAGAGCAGGTCAAAGGCCTGACCAGCTTCATGCTGAAGCAGAACGAGCGGATGGAGAAGCTGGAAGAGCTGCTGAAGCAGCAGCTGCCCAGCAGCAGCAGCTCAGCAGCAGCAGCAGCACCTGGTAAGAAGCAGCAGCAGCTCAGCAGCAGCAGCAGCACCTGGTAAGAAGCAGCAGCGCAAGCCTAAGCGAAAGCAGCAGCGCAAGCCCAAGCGAAAGCAAGGCCATGCTGCTGCTGACCAGGAGCCACCCACAAGCAAGCCCTCTTTTGCTACAGTAGTTGCAGCGGCACCTGCAGGCACCAGCAACGGTAACCAGCAGCCGCAGCAGCGCAACAACCAACCCCCTGCTGCACCCCCTGGGCCGCCGCCAAAGCAGCAGCACAAGGGAGGCAGTAAGCCAAAAGGACAGCCAGGCGCAGCAGCACACAGCAGCACCACAGCTGGCCAGCCGGCCGCATAGGGAGTTGGGCCATCGGAGGACTGCTGCATGTCAGCACGCCAGCGCAAACGCCACAGGCAGCAGCGCAGGGCGCAACGGCAGCGGCAGCAGCAGCGCCTCCAGGCAACCAGACGAGATGTGCAGGTGCCTCTCTCAGCCCTGCCCCCACTGCTGGGTGCTCACAACCTGGGCAAAACAGCATTTTCTCTGGATGCATGGATGCTTTTGAATAATGGTCTCAAGTTTGTGCCTACACCACCCTGCATCACACGGCAGCAGCTGGTTACAGCAATACAGCGTTTCCAGCGTAGTGTTCGTTTGCGATGCATGTTTCAGGACACAGGTCCGCTCCCGAAGTACAGAGTTGCAAAACCTGACTTTGTGCCTAGGGAAGCACCTCCAGCAGTGGAGGCATATCTGTGTGTGGTGGAATCCGCTATTTTGGCACGTTTTGATGCTGTATCACAGCAACATAAGCGCACCAGCAACTTGAGCACAGCCCAGGTTGCAGCATTGCATGCTTTTCGGCAACAGTAAGAGCATGTGATCAAAGCAGCGGACAAGAACCTTGGGCCGACACTCATGCCTGCTAATGCATACCATGCAGCAGTGCAAGTACATGTGTCAGACAGCTCTGTATATGAAGACATCACAGATCGTCTTCCAGCTGTCATTGCTACCACCTGCAGGAAACTGGAAATGTTGGTTGGCATTTACCACGGGTGTCTTGGGGACAAAGTGTCTGAGTACTTGTTGCAGGGTTTGAAGATGAGGCAGCCGCCACACCTTTACATCTTGCCCAAACTGCATAAAATGGCCAGTTTGGATGGTCCTATTGTAGGCAGGCCAATAGCTGCCTGTCACTCTTGGGTCACAACGTGTGTCAGTGTTTGGTTGGCAGACGAACTAAATAGTCTGCTGCATGAATATGATACAGTACTTAGAGATAGGACGCAGTTGGTCAGGGAGATAGATGGGCTCCGCGTAAGCAAGGATGCCTGGCTCCTGACTTTTGATGTGGAGTCATTGTACCCACATGTTGACCACGCTGGGTGCATTGCTGCATGTGCAGCAGCAGTTCATGGCACTGGCATGCGCCGTGCAATGGTTGCAGAGCTCCTAGAGTTTGTGCTGAAGAACAATGTAGTTACTGTGCAAGGCAAATACTACAGGCAGATTGTTGGGGGTGCAATGGGCACCAACTGCATGCCACCAGCAGCGCAGCTCTACCTGGCCAGGGAGTGGGAAGGTGTTGCCAAGCAACGCTTGGGCAGCGACTTCCCCTCTCTGTTTAAGCGTTATATCGATGATGGATTTGTGGTTTTTGAGGGCAGCGAGCAGAAACTGCTTGCTTTCATCAGTTTGCTCAACACATTGTTGCCAAACATAAAGATCACACACAGCTACAGCCAGTTTGAAGTAGATTTTCTCGACTTGGTTGTTCATAAGTGTATGGAGGATGTCTGCGATGCAGATGGCAGAGTGCGTATCAAAGTGCGCACACACCAAAAGGTACTGAACAAGTACCTTTACATCCCACATTACTCTTTCCATCCACCTAGTGTGTTTAGGAGCTTCATCAATGCAGAGTTGATTCGGTATGTTGTCACTAACAGTGACGAACACTGGTTTGACTGCATGGTGCGCAAATATGTGCACCGGCTACACCAGAGGGGTTACCCTCAGCGTCTGCTAGCCAGCATCACCAACCGAGTGTCATTTTCATTGCGGCACAGGTACCTGTCTGTGAGCAATAGCAGCACAGCTGCAACTGCAAACAGCAAGCCTGTCATGGTGGTGCCGTATGCACAACTCATACCTGAGCTGCGGCTGCAACAGTTGCTGCGGGGTGCATATGATATTGGCGGTGGAGATCTACATGCTGAGGTTTCAGAGAGACCGATTGTTGCATTCACAAAAGGCAGGAACCTGGAGTCATTCTTAGTAAAGGCCAGTCACTGACTGGCCGTTTTTGGGTGAGGTCACTGGCCATGTTGCCAGTGGCTCTCACCCTGTGTTCATCATCAAGACCTCATGGTTTGCTTTTGCAGTGCAGTATTGTACAGGGTTCGAGCCACTGGCAACATGGCCAGTGACCTCACCCAAAAACCTGCACCCTGTTGCTGTGTGCTTCTGATGGCGAGTATTTGTTGATTCTGTCCGTGTTCACAGGATTGAAGCCTGATGAAGGGTGAAGAGCCCGAAACGCGTCGCTTTCCATGTAATACGACAAAACAGAGTCAACAATAGTCTGAACTTGTCTCAACAGTAGCTGTAGCCAGTCGCATTGCGCTATTGCTTTTCAAATTACACAGGTGATCAGTGATGCCATGATGGCTCGGCATCCACAGACCACCGTTGCAGGCGATTTTACACACTCTTCAAAGTGACGTCTGCTGCTGCTGCTGCTGCGTGTGTGTAAAATCACTGCAGGCCTGAAGCAGCAGCGGCTGACGGGTGCTGCGTACGATGCAGTGGTGGACGAGTTCATGTCAGCTGTGCAGGCGTGGCGGCCACATGCCATGGTGCAGATTGAAGACTTCGGCAACACCAACGCGTTCAGGTGCGTTGCAGAGAACGCTATAGTACTGGATGTCCATGTTCTGTGTACAAATAAATCACGATGTGTGCTGGTGAAGATTCGGCAACACCAGTGTGTTCAGGTGGGAGCATAGATATGTTTTGATGCAGTGGTTGACGAGTGTATTACTGCTGTGCAAATTTGGCGGCCGCATGTCATGGTGCAGTTTGAAGATTTTGGCAACACCGACGCGTTCAGGTGCGCTTGCAGCTATCTTCCCCTAATTTACACGACCATGCGCCAGAGACTTTAAATCTTCAAGAGTGGCAGCCACATGTGATGGTGCAGTATGAGGACTTTGGAATCAGCTGGTGCAAGCGCTGCTGCTTCTGCTGCTTGGCCGACGACATGCAAGTCACAACGGCTGTGACATTCAATAGCAATATTTCCCACTGTTTTTATGTTGCCTGCAGGGTGCTCAACAGTTGGCGCAACCGCTGCTGCTGCTTGGCCAACGACATGCAAGGCACAGCGGCTGTGACATTGACACACACTGTTTCCCACCGTCTTCTTTTGCCTGCAGGGTGCTCAACAGCTGGCACGACCGCTGCTGCTGCTTCAACGACGACATGCAAGGCTCAGCAGCAGTCACATGGACATGCACGGTTTCCCGCCTTTTTGATGTGCCTGCAGGGTACTCAACACAACAGCTGGCGCGACTGCTGCTGCTGCTTCAACGGCGTATGCAATGCACAGCGGCTGTGATAATCACAAGCACTGCTCCTACGGGTTTTATGTTGCCTGCAGGGTGCTCAACAGCTGGCGCGACCGCTGCTGCTGCTTCAACGACGACATGCAAGGCTCAGCAGCAGAAACGTTGATACGCACAGTTTCCCGCCGTTTTTATGGTGCCTGCAGGGTACTCAACAGCTGGCGCGACCGCTGCTGCTTTTTCAGCGAACATATGCACGGCGCAGCAGCAGCAAATGCAACACAGTTCCGCCATTGCTCCTGTTCAGTGGCTTGCAGGGTGCTCAACAGCTGGCTTGACCTCTACTGCTGCTGTTTCAGCGACAACATGCAAAACACGGCAGCAGCGATTGTAACACAGTTCCTCCGCTGCTGCTGTTCTGTGGTCTGCAGGGTACTTGACAGCTGGCGCGACCGCTGCTGCTGCTTCAACGACGACATGCAAGGCACCGCAGCAGAAATTGTAACACAGTTCCTCCGCTGCTGCTGTTCTGTGGTCTGCAGGGTACTTGACAGCTGGCGCGACCGCTGCTGCTGCTTCAACGACGACATGCAAGGCACCGCAGCAGCGATTGTAACACAGTTCCTCCGCTGCTGCTGTTCTGTGGTCTGCAGGGTGCTCAACAGCTGGCGCGACCGCTGCTGCTGCTTCAACGACGACATGCAAGGCACAGCAGCAGTCACATTGGCTGGTATACTCGCGGGACTGCGGGCCACAGGCGGCAGCCTGGAGCAGCAGA